>CAIGQW010053321.1:6105252-6119174 GCA_903798125.1 Danio choprae
TAGGGCGACGCAGTGGCACAGTGGGTAGCACAATCGCCTCACAGCAAGAAGGTCGCTGGTTCGAACCTCAGCTAAGTCAGTTGGCATTTCTGTGTGGAGTTTGCATGTTCTTCCTGTGTTCGCGTGGGTTTCATCCGGGTGTTCCGGTTTCCCCCACAAGTCCAAAGATAGGCGCTATAGGTGAATTGGGTAAGCTAAATTGTCCGTAGTGTATGTATGTGAATGAGTGTGTATGGATGTTTCCCAGTGATGGGTTGCGGCTGGAAGGGCGTCCGCTGCGTAAAACATATGCTGAATAAGTTGGCGGTCATTCCGCTGTGGCGACCCCAGATTAATAAAGGGACTAAGCCGAAAAGAAAATGAATGAATGAATGTCTATGCAAAAATTATACATTATGCAACAATATACTCTTATGTAAATTCATGTTTCATATTGTATTGCGAATGGGAAAAGAATAACAAGCCTGCCAACCTTGCCTAAGATTTAGTTTGGTTACTTGTAGACATTGCACATTTCAAACAGGGTCTTACAACCATGTGTATAAGCTCTGGGAGTTTTTTCCCCCCTTTAAAATGCAGCTGTAGGTGTGAGTTTGTGTTGCCTCTCAAAATGCGACTCTGACATGTCTCTTATGAGTGCAGACCCTCAATTGTGCTTCCTGTAGCTTAGCAACCAAGGCCTGTTCTGACAAACAGCATCCAGGAGCACTCAGGGCTTTCCTGTGCAAAGACCTGCTTTTCATCTCCCAAACACCTCCAGCAAATGTGCCGTCTTCCCATTAGAGGTTCAAATTGAGATAATTTAGGTACAACTGGCCCTGAGTCTTTGCTCTCTCTTATTCGCTCCCTTTTTTTTTTTTTTTTTTTTTTTTTTTATTTTTTATTTTTTTTGCTGTTGTCAAGGTAGACGTGTGGTGATCAGTGTGTGTGTGTGTGTGTGGGTGGCTGCCTACACCTCTCTTAAACAATCGCTGGAGTCTGTGGTTGGTATTAGACCACTTATTAGGAGACATCTTGGGGGATATCATGAAGCAGTTTACTGTAAACTATGATAAGCTGTGGTTTTGTATTTTATATTACTGTATTTTATTTTATTTTATTTTTACAAATTAATACCTGAATTTAATGTGAACAATTAAATTGACCAAAAGTGAAATAAAGATTTTAGTGTTTTTTTGCCAATTTTACACAAAAATAAGTTTTAACTTATAATGCTATTCTTTTGAGCTTATTGTTATTAAATAAAGCAGTAATAAGCCATGAGCAATAAGCTGTGGTTTACAGTGAATTTATAACAGAAAAGGAACGTGTTAGGCATGACACAGTCGATAGCCGAATGGTTGCCAAGCAACTGTCAGGTGTATGTTTGTAGAGTAATTTACAACAGCTTTATATGTGGCTTAACCAATCAGAATCAAGGACTGAACTATCTTGATTTATAAGTATCTTGAAGAAACTTCCAAAAAATAATAATAGTTAAAACTTCAATAACAACAACAACAACAACAACAGCTAAAATAATAATAATAAATAATTGTATAATTATATTAATTATTTATAACTGTAATTAAATAAACTTGAATTAAATGCTGCTTAAATGTTAATAAATGTTAACTTAAACTTCATAATAAAGAAATGTTTCATAACCTCTTAAAATTACTCTTTCAACATTACTACTACTTCTACTACTAATAATAATAGCAAATGATGTGCCAAAATCAGCATGTTCAGTAGATTTCTCAGTGACTATGAAGATATTACTATGAAATTGCTGCAGATTTTTTTTAATTTATTTATTTTTGCCATTAAATGAATACATTTTATTAAAAAAATATAAAAATGGAAAACCTTTTATAAACAGTTACTGTATTTTGAGCCTCATGACTATGGTGAGTATAAAATGCTTCTATAAGAAAAACAAAAAACAAAAATCTTTCTAAAACATTAGGTTTTGAATGGCAATTATTAACCTGTAAGAGTTTTTACTTCTATTACAGAAATAATGACTGCTTTCATATTTTTCCATAGGGAAATTAAATTGATCAGTTCTTGAATAGTATTGAAGACCTGCTATGAGCTCTGAGTGTCCTTTGCTGTGTTCCAGAGAATAAAAACTAGTTTTTAATAGAGGAACTTGCTCAGCAAAAAACTACATTAACCATGATGTTGTACAGACGTTCCACCAATTCATTAAAAGTTGCAGTGAGCAAAATCTAGCAGCATGTTTTTAAGAGAGTGAACCATATCTGTTAGTTGTGTTACTTTAGCATTTTTCATGCCGAGTAGTTTCTTTAAAACAAATCACTTAGCTCACCTCCAAATGCACACTTTTAGTTCTTAAAACTACTGATACATAATTTTAACCAAGGATATGGATTAATATTGGCAAATTGCAGTTGTTTTAATTCTTGATGTGTTGTCAATATTTAGCAACCTCTATCTCCTCACTCAAGATAAATGTGAGGTTTGTCGCTCGTGGAGCTGATTATTTCTTTAGAGATTCTGGAATGCATCCTGATTGAAACCAAACTCGGCATGCTATTTTTATTGCAGAACCACCCTCTGTTTCTCCTTTATTTGTCACACATCTTTCTTCTTTGCTTGCAGATATGGGTCTCGTTGCCGCCTACAAACTTAGTGCTTTCATTTAGACCCAGAGTGTCAAATCATGTGTACACGCTAATTTTATAATTGAACGTGGCATGCTGAAAATGTAAGTCAACATGTTTTTCATGTAATTTTAGTGTCAACATGCTGTGCGAGTGAGTGACCTGCAAGAGCTTTGTGCGAGATCCATGAATAGTGTCTCACTGAAATGCTTTCTTTTCAATGGTGTTTTGAAAGGCACACAAGGGGTACAGTAAAAAAATAAATTACACACAAGTGCACTTATTGTTAATTTTATGTTTAGTATAGATTCGGGAAGTTTCACATTAGTAGGTGATCATACGAGAAAAAATAAACAACTTTAAAAGTTGTCAACCTCAAATATTTAAAAATTAGTTTTATGTGCATATGTGTACATATACAACTTTAAAAACTTAAGCTTCAATTATTATAATATATAATATAATATTATGTTTTATAGATTTATACATGTATGCATATATGTGCGTGCGCATGTTTATATGAAGGCGAAAGTATTACATTTTATGAAAAAATGATAAAATCGTTCTATTAGGTGTAATTGTACATTTATACCATAGTAGATTAAGCATCAGTGTTAGGAAACCTGTTTGAAAACATGCATTGTTTATCTTATTTTTAATTTTAAATGCATATTAGAGGCAGGTATCATATAAAAATATTTTGTACACTTTATTTATCACTTTATTTACATGTGTGTATATACAGTATTCTATCGGTTGGAGCATTTAGGAAACCTGTATGGTTTATTTATTCATTTATTTATTTATATGCATTTGGACTCTAAATATAACAGTCTATTGGATTAGATAGAAAATGAGTGACATTTCGTTTTAAATAGATATAGCAAAGTACAATTTTCAGGCAAATATTTAACAAGAATAAATATTAAATAAATTGATATGCTGAAATCCCTCCAAAAAAGAATTTAAACTTAACTTGAGTGAAACTGACTTAATTTTTACCAAATTGTCTAAGACTATAGGTATTTAGAAAGGTAGAAAGGTTCTTGCATTGTTTGTTTGGAAAGTATCCAGTTTTTATTTTCTGGTTAATCCGTGCATCTAAATCCGTAAGGGATAAGTAGAGATAAAAAGATCTGTTCCATTTTTGTGCACTTTAGCTGGATCCTCAACATTTTTCTTGTTGACCAGAGCAGTTGATGAACCCAAACAGTTTAGTTTCTCATTACTAAGGCATTTACTGTGATCAGAAGCAGACGCCCTCTTCTTGCTGGAAATAAATCTTGGTTCTCTATGCCAGTTCCAATGTTTGCATCATTGCTCATTTTCATCGTCAGCTTCCTGAACGGCCTTCAAATAGTTATCTGAGCCCTTTCCACAGCGCTGTCACTTATAAAAGGACACTGGAGGGAAGCCAACGGGCCATGTTTTCATATTCATTTATTTGCATACTGATCAGAAATCACCATTCCAATCATGTCGTACATAAAGCTGGAGTGCGAAGAACATTCATGCTCTTGTACTGTAGCTAAAAAATGTTCTGCAAACCATTAGTGAATTGATGTAATTGAAAATTTTTTGCTCTGTAGCACAGCTGAAAGTGAACAGACAGGCACTGATCCAGGATCTGCATGACACCCAGTCAAGAGGAACATATGGCTAGTCAGTGAAACACTCAGATGTGATAGCCACGTTCTTATCGGCTGCCTCACTAATGCAGAACTAAAGAAAAGTGTGATTCGAGTTATTCCAGGTCATTAAGCTTTACTTGAGAGATTTAGGCTACATTTGCTTGGAAAAAGCCAGTGTGGAGGATAACCTCTACTGACATTTGCTTTCTGACATTCCTTAAAGAGCAATAGTAACCGTTTATATTCTCTTTCCACTCTCCAGGAAGAGAAGCTCAGTAACTTTGTACTGGTGGCAGGCAAATGATCGGTTCTGCCTATATTCAAATCATGCTAATATTAAATGAGGCGTTGTTTGTTTTGCTTTTGTGTTTGTCGTGGTGGCCTTTTTCTGCGTAAGGCCATTTAGGGTTGTCAGAAAAGATCAGATCAGACTTGTTTATGCGCTCCACTATTTTTAGATGCAAAATGTAAATGTTTTCAGTAGATTAGATCTAGTCTAATTAAATTTGCAGGCAAAGTATTGAAATATATCCCATAGGTCTTATTGGAGACATAGGTTTTGTTTAAAATAAGATAAAATCACAATGTGGTTGATGGTTGTTCTTGTGCATTCCATTTTTAGGAATAATATTTGGCAGAAGTAGGAGGACATTATTATTATTAATAATAATAATAAAGGGCTCATATTTGACTCATTTTACAAGATGCAAAATAAGTCTTTGGTGTCTCCAGCATGTGACCGTAAGGTTTCAGCTCAAAATACCCATCAGATCATTTATTATACCCTGCTGAATATGTGGATTTTGGAGTAGGATTACATTGTAGCTGTTTTGTTGCCTGTGTCTTTAAATGCAAATGAGCTGTTTCTCCCTTTCCACTGTTTCCAGGTGCGTGTCTGTTTCTCCTGCTGCATCACATAAACAGCAGTCAGTGACAGACGGCGATGAAGGAGATATTCAGTTCAGAGTCAAAAAACCAAGTTTATTTGATGTATTTGATGTGGAGTTTATTCAAGCCTTTCTGCAATGTTTAAAAATTACAAATTTAAAAACATTTTAAACTTGTAAAACACATTCTTGAGGTACAGCTGATCACAGAGAGTTGGAACAGATCTTTTAGTCCCAATTTCTTTGCAAATCCTGTTCTGTGGACATGTTAATATGCTCCTGTCAATCAATAATTCGGTGGGTGGGCAAAAACGCACTCCTACGTCACATTGCGGTGGGCCTCAACATCACAACATAAAATTTTGAGCTTGTGTTTGTATCACTCCAATATGAATGTGGACACACTATACAGGCACAGAGATTCTGTCCAAACAGCTTCCAAAAGTTGATTTTCCATCATAGGTGCCCTTTAAGTAATAATGCCTATTTAAAATTATTATATTTAAAAATATTATATTGAAAATAAAATCTTGTTGTTGTTGTTGTTTTCAGCAGTTTTACAATATGACTTGACAAGCTTTATTTTGAAGTAATTCGTTGTCATAATCGATTGGAAAGGAATTTGAAAGGGAGTGCTTTTGTGTTATAAATAAAATAAATAAATTATAAACATGTTTTTACAACAGAGCAGTTTATTTAAATTATTATTATTTATTTAACGATGCTTTAGTTATTTCTGGTGAGTCTGAACATTATTTAGGAAATTATACAGAAATTAAATAATAAAATGTAAAATAACACCATTTTGTCTTCCCTGTATAAATGAAATAAAACCAATCTTTGTTAAAACTATAACTTATACCGTAGTTTCTCATGCTTGGATGTTTTCAACTCATTTGAAATGATTAAGGCCCTAAAAGCACATGCAAATCATAAACGTTTACTTTATTATGGTGTATGTCATACACTTGCAATTAATCCACAAATCACGTGCATTCTAAGCTGTGGTGCCTGGTCATCTGTTATCCATACTTCACATGGCAGATCTTGTGGCTACTTTATTGCAGTTTTGTTGATGCTGAAAAGATATATTCCTATATTTCAGCCCTATAGGCTAAAGCAGTAATAGTGTATACTGTATGTATATTTGTGCGTGTGTGGGGGAAAAACCTCTTGGCTACCTTAATTATCATTATTAGGAGATACTATAAAACGGGCCCTCTCAAAAAAACAAAAAGTGGTAATAATGAGCTCGCCCACATAACAGCTGCCATTGTTTTGTAAATAACTGGGTTTTTAGTGACTAAGGAACAGATTTCAGGTTTGATGTTACTAACATTTAAGCAGTTTGTTTCTCACTTTAGCAGTTGCTTGCCATTTGGAGTGAGAGGTGACGTGTTTCTTGACATATTTTACTAGAAAAGGTGTAATAATTGTCATTTTGGCTTTGGAACTTATGAACTGAGAAAGAAGTGTTTGTCAAGATGACTTTACAGCACTTACCACATGGCACATTTTGACTCACTTATTTCATTCTTCCTCTGGGACATATGAATAAGTCTATATTTTGTGTATATAGTCTAGATTTTCCATTATTGTTGTTAGGTTGTTTTGTAGAATTTGTAGCGTTGTGATTTACCTTGATGACATCTCTGATGGCATGCTCTTTGTGTGTATGGCCCTGCACACCATTTATATTTGAGTGGTCCTATTTTATTGACTGGTCATTTACAATGAATTCTGATGTATCATCTGACAAAGGGGATGAGAACTGTGTTGGCTTATCAAAATTGTGGCTTTGAACATCTAATTTGACCAAAGTTAAAGGGTTTTTATTATAATAAAAAAATCATTATTATTATAAAAAATATTGAAGGGGACCTAGTAAGCTTTTTCACTTTTTGAATGTTACTTGTGTGTATGTGTATGTTTTGGCATAGTTATAAATCTTAATGTCCTCTCTAAAGGGTGTTTTTTTGTTTCTAAAAATCAAGTACTACAAGGGATAGCTAGTTATACTACAGTGTTGTTTTCTGGGCTTTATGATAGGGCTGTAAACCTACACTGGTCTCACGGTTCTGTTTGATTATGATTATTATGTCATTGATTATCTAGTTGTGCACACGTCTCACCTGCCTCACCATAATATATGTCAGAAAACTGTCAATACATCATAACCGTTTATGGCCTGTTATTAAACCAATACCAAATCATCTTTGTCTGCATCACAATGCACCATGCAAATGATTCATTTTGACACCCCTAGTATACGATGTCACAAAAGTGACCCAAATCCCTCTTATGGAAATTGGAATGGTTGGGGGTGGGGAGGGCAGAAACAACAATGAAGATCCCACTCTGATGTATCTTGCTATATCTGTGCATGCAAAAGTTCTGCACAATCCATTGTTTTTGATAAAGTATGTGCCATTTTTAGAAAAATCTGGCTACAGACAGATTCATAGAACTGTATACCCATTGGGTAACAAACACCTGACAATTCAACAGGCTCCCTTATAAAAATAAAAACATAAGCAGTTATCTTTCCACCTGCAAAAATCAACATTTTAACTAAAGGCCATTGATTTTATGTGTACTACTAACAAATATTACTTTTCAAAATAACGATAAATAGCTAATACTGGGTAATGTTTTAAATTCAAGGCCATCTAGTCTATCTTCAGCTTTGCAAGAAAATCTGCATTCCTTCATTTTTTGTGTGTCTGTCTGAATCTACATTGAGTGTCTGTTAAAACACTGATGGGAATGTGCTATGTTTTGGTCTCACCTGCGGTTTATATCTCCTTCACTTGCTAAGCTGAACTCTCAGAAACCCAACACACCAACATGTGAAGAAACGAGATGTCAACAACAGATTTACATACCTGGAGGGGATTGGACGGGTCTTTTTTTATTTGCAAATGCATGTGAAAGATAATCGAAAGCATACAAAGGTGGAACTTTTTTTTCCTTTGTTGTAGTTGTTTTTCTCACCAGACCAATATTAATAATGGATATTCTGAACCACGGATCGCAGGGCGCACCGAACTATGGAAGGACAGTTGGACAATTCAATTTTTTACAGAGAACCGTTGCATCTCTAGTGGAAATGCTCTGACTTGGTCTTTTAACATGGTGAAATGACCCGTCTCCCTCACAGGGACAGAAGAAAGGCCAAGCTCTTTCTCATCTCAAAATGCTGTGATGAAAATTTAATGTGAGCTTCTGCTATCCGTTGCCTTGATTTTGTACATTTTCTCCCTCCTCTTTTATCATCCAACTGGATTAATATTAATAGAAAATCTAAAACATTATACCATGATGGTTTTTAAAGAAACTGATTTTGCTTGCCCTAAATTCCATTGCTCAGTTTAAATAGGAACTTTGTTTCTGAATAACACCTATTAGCTAGATTAATAGTTATGATCATGAAGACTGACGATTATAATTGTAGCTTTTAATTGCAATGTGATTTGTTTTCATTTCACTAGCAAAGGCATAATGTGAATCATTCAGTCATTGGTTGTGTATTTCTGGAGTTCGCAATAATATAATCTGATGGATATTTTTTAGATGCATCTGCAGCATCAATGATGTTTTGAAATGGCAGTGTATTCAGCTTAAAATATTCATTATATGTATTGTCTTGTGTATTATTTATTGGCTTCAAAACATAAATAATATCTGTTATTAGTACAAACTAAAATTTCCGTATCTATACATCGCTTAAAAAAAGAAAAAAAAAAAAAAGAAAAAGCACACACCTCAGCAAAACGGCATCATACAGAAATATAAACATTGTCAAGATGACCTAAATTCAAAGTTTTTACAACATGGTAATCACCAATCATAATTCATATTAATCATTTTAATATTAAAATAATTAGATAAACTAACCAGTTGAGATAAGTCAAGATACTTATGTTTATTCCCTTATAGCTTGATGACAGTTATTAAATAATGCCATGACAATACGACAAAGATTAACAACAGGCCGTAATTATGATTGTGTCTGCAGAGATCTTGCCAAGCACAAGGTCGTCAGTGATTTAGATCTCATAACAAAATTAAATGCTGCTAAGACACTAATTAGATGCACATTATTGCAGTTCCACCATGTGGATATTGGACATTTTTGATATTGTTGTGCAACAGAAGTTGGAGAAGGCAGTAAAAGAACATTTAAATAATAACAATATTGTTTTGTTTATTTAATTATTGCACCTGTTGAGTTTTTCTCTTGTTTCTAGTCAAAATATAAAAAAATGTTAAGAAGAATTTTCTAGACAAGCAAAAAGTACAGATTATTTTGCTTGTTTTAAGGAAAAACTCACTTAATTTGAACTCATTATTTCTAAAAACAAGACAATATTTTTTGCCTGTCTAGAAAATACTTCTTGATTTTAAGAATTTTAAGGGATTTGGACTAGAAACAAGCATTATTTGCAGTGATGAAAAGAGCTAGAAGCATTTGAAAACAAAGTATCAATTGTCCATTATCTGGGCTTTAGAAATGTTGTACATTTGTATCAATAACAATAAGGATATAGTTTTAAAAATTGCCACAACTATAATACATTTAAAAACACCACTACTATAATAAGAAGTTTAATCACTTAAATCTGTTTTAAAACCAATTTTCTCAAGATCATTAATGATCAAAACAATGACAGCCAATCGGAATTACAGCATTTTAAAGTTCCAGACGACAAAATTCAGTGTGCAATTATAACAAACAGTATCATAATGTGGTGGCTCAGTGGTTAGCACTGTCGCCTTACAGCAAAAAGGTTGCTGGTTCGAGTCTCGGCTGGGCCAGTAGGCATTTCTGTGTGGAGTTTGCATGTTCTCCCTGTGTTCATATGGGTTTCTTCCAGATGCTCCGGTTTCCCCCAAAGACATGCGCAATAAGTAAATTGGATGAACTAAGTTGGCCTTAGTGTATGAGTGTGTGTGTGAATGCGAAAGTGTATGGGTGTTTCCCAGTACTGGTTTGCGGCTGGAAGGGCATCTGCTGTGTAAAACATACTGTATGCCGGAATAGTTGGCAGTTCATTCTGCTATGGTGACCCCTGATAAATAAGGGACTAAGCCGAAGGAAAATGGATGAATGAATCATAATGTGCAGACACTAAAATAGTTCTTGTTGTAGTTATTATTATTTTTCTTTGTGTGATCTGGCCTTTTAATCACTAAAGTATAAGTCTTAAAATAGCCAAATATTAACTAATAAATTAGCCTACAACTGCTGTATATTACTAATAATAGTTTTAAATCTGCTTCATGTTTTGCAAGTAGGTACTGGTTTGATTCAGAGAGCTGTGAATGTGAGCTGTGCTGGTTCTATAATGATGACCTTGATGTACAGGGTCGTGTCAGAAAGCCAACGGGCAGCAGGACTTATGTCGGCCAATTAACTGGACGATGACAGCAGCAACATGGGAGATTCATTCTTTATTTCTCTCGCTCCCAAAATGGGCTTGAGAAAGTATGTGTGGGCTGTAGGCTTTCTGTGTGAGTAACATGTACTGTATGTTTGGGAACTTTAAATATGTTTAGTGTAACACAACAAAATGTCTCGTAGCTATAGATTTGTGAAAACAAACAAAAGAACAAGGAAAAAAGTTTTTGCAATTTTAAGTCAAAGGCTTCACATGTGAAACTCTCTGTTGAAGCTCGCTCTCCCATAGTTTTTAGACTCCCACACTCCATTTTAGTGTCTCTGGAGAATTTGAAACCATTTTTAACTTGTCACGTGTCTAACTGGTTGTAAAAAATAAAAATAAAAATCTGTAATCTCAGCCCAGTTAATCCCAGTGGGATTGTTTAGGCCAAAGCACTGTCAGTCAGTTGGCTTTTTTGCTTTTCTTATATACATTAGTCAATTGTTTGGACACCATTATCTACTCCATTATTTGTAATGTTTTACACATGTTTGAATTATAAGAATTGCAGCAAACATATTGCTAATATGCATGCATTTTGAGGCTTAAAGCTTGATATGCTTACAGTTTGCTTCTATTTGTTCGTTTGGTATGGACCAAAACAGAAAATGCTACATTTGGTCCTGATTCACATAGCATTTACACTGTAATTTTTAAGACTGACCCTAAAAAAAACAACAATTGCTTTTTTAATGTCTATTTTGAGACTGAACCTAACATTCAAAGTCATGCTGTGGGCTGGACAAAAGACATTTTTTTGCATGTGCGAACATATGCTATTTTTATCATCTGAGAACTCACGAAGAGCTTCTAAATTGTCTAAAGGAGTCAAAACAACATCCATTGCACACATAAACAAAAATCTACTGAAAGAAGATATGTTTCTGATGCCTGTAATGAACTATAATGGGCAGCATCATGATCATAATGAGAGAAAACAACAGGATTGATCTTTGAGTCTTTATTCTGATTGCATATTATTACATCATGCCCTGTTTTGGGCTCATTTAGATATTTTTGATTTATGTTGCATTCATATTTTAAGTCAAACTATACACTGAAAATATACATTTGTTAAGTTTACTTTATTTAAGGAAATGAGTTTGCACAATTCAGGGTTTGTGAAGGTTTTTTTTTTTTTTCCTTTACTTCGTCAATTGGTGAAGGTTTTTTCCTCGCCACTGTTGCCACTGGCCTGCTCGGATCGGGAATTGTGGAGCTGCGCTTCGGTGGATTTGCTCTTCAGTGTTTGAAGTTTCAGCAGTGAAACTTAAACCACACTGAACTGAACTGAACTAAACTGAACTAAACTCTGAAATCTGTACTTTATTAGAACATGTTAAGCTGCTTTGACACAATCTACATTGTAAAAAGCGCTATATAAATAGACTTGAATTGAATTCAATTAAGTAATTTTAACTTTATTGTATTAAGTATTTATTTCTTACTAAAATATAAAAATATTCCTTTACTTAAATGGACAACTTATATTGAGCATAATTTACTTTTTGATGACTTAACTGGATCTGTAATCTGATTGAATAAAGTTTTATAATTTTATTTTTACCGATACCTCAACGTAACAACTTTTAAAGTTTAAATCATGTCTCCCTATGTTATTCGTGTTCAAAAAAATACACAGCACTTCATTTATTTTTCCAGTCTGACAC
Organism: Danio choprae; assembly: GCA_903798125.1. Lineage (NCBI taxonomy): Eukaryota > Metazoa > Chordata > Actinopteri > Cypriniformes > Danionidae > Danio > Danio choprae. The sequence continues at coordinate 6,117,494 of CAIGQW010053321.1, forward strand.
AAAGCATGCTGGGAACTAGGAATCTGCATGGTTAGGGTAACTCATTCAGTTTAAGTTCAGTCTAATACAATCAAATGAACTTTCATTAAAATTTGTAAGTGAAAGGATTTCATTTAATTAATTGCACTGCTTGATTTTACAGTGTACCAGAGGTTGTTTGGAAATTTGACCAAAAGTCACTTTTCTGTGGTCTCTGTCCCCTTGTTTTGTGTGCACCAAGGTTTGGGTGGCAGTGTTTATACTTATTGAAATGAACCGCACTGACCAGAGTTTGTTTTAATCAAACCAGATATGCCAAGTGTGAACTCACTCTTAAAGTATGCATTAAGTTTCGTTGGCAGCAGGAAAATTTTTCCAAAGCATTGGAAAAATCGGTCCGCATAAAATTGGGCTCTTTACTACAACAACAATGACAACAACAACATTGTGTCTGATTTAAAGTGGGGGTGGGAAGAAAAAAAAAGTTAGTGAATCATAAGCAAGAATCATATTCATATCTTCCTTTCTTTTTATGCTTTTTCAAATTGTTTGTGCCCTATTTTTCCCTGCATTTTTATCTTTTAAGATCATTTTCAGTTTAATATTTGATATTTCTTTTTTTTAAGTGCCAGTTAAAGGCTGATTTTATGCTTCCTGTGACATGTTTGCGAAGGCACATTTTTGACTAGTAATTGAAATATGAACCCACAATGTTATCATTACACTGCTTTGTATGGTTTAGTTCTAATCTGTTAATATTGAAGGATAAAGAAGAAGCCCATTTGGAGCAGATGGACGTGAAGCCCTGAAGGTCTTTAAATGTGCTTTAGGTCTAAGGTTTCATCTGCTTTGCCTCCGAGGACACAGACGTTCAGTGTAACTCTGGCAGGCAGGCATGAAGTTTTCCAGCTCTCAGTCTACATCCTGAAAGACACATGGGGTAACTCAAAATGATAACTTTACAGCAAGCCCCAGCTGACAGCCTCAGGACCCCCATCATGACAGCTTTTCTCTGATACTGAGACCAAGAGCGCTTGAGGATTTAAAGTGACCGTTCACCAAAAAAATTACCTTCTGATATCATTTTCTTACACAATGTAATTACAAACCTCTATGACCTTGAAATTGACTTGAATTTTTCTGCTCTTTTCATGCAAAGGGGCATAACACATGTTAGATTTTAAGCACTTTAAAAGGATCATGAAAGTAATCTATACACTTTCAAATACATTTGTTGCTGGCTTTATTTTTTTTTGTTGAATCAAATTAATTGTACAAATTATTTCAACATGCATTGTTGTGCAAAATAACCCCCCAATTACATGAAGGCGAGTAAATGATAATAGAGATTTCATTTGTGAGTGAATGATACATTTTTGTGACAAACTGAATATCAGAGACCACCATCTAATAAAAGTACCAATGGGAGCAGAAAGTTCTGCAGGTAGTTCTACTGCCAGTGTGCAAATTAAAGAATACAGACTGCTCGTTTTTATAATGACGGACACAAAGCAGCAACGATCACCATCTCAGATTCGAAAGGCTCTCTGTTGTTCTTTCTAGTAACTTTTGCTGGATGTCAAGCCAGATATGGTATTTAATTAAACCAAACAAACAAACAAATGAATCTGTAATCTAATGTTTTCATACATTTCGTTTCATTTTTAGATTGCGTCATATTCACAGTCCCTATATATATATA
>CAIGQW010053321.1:6132196-6165059 GCA_903798125.1 Danio choprae
TGCGTAAAACATATGCTGGATAAGTTGGCGGTTCATTCTTCTGTGGTTACCCCTAATGAATACAGGGACTAAGCCGAAGGAAAATGAGTGAATGAATGTTTTACAGTGGCAGATGATTATTCACAATTAGCCCGATTAAATTTTTGCCCACAAAAATTTTATTCAACCAAAAATATCTATGAATAATGTGGTGATAAAAATGAATTCCCAAAAACCTTTGACTGAAAAGTCAAATATTATTGAGTCAAATAATATGAGCCTATATTTGTATACATTTAAATAATGCCACATTTTAGATTGAATTATCCTATTAAGCAAGACAATACAGGTAAAACCGATAGTTAAATAATAGATTGTCACCAAACTTTAGCAAATATTTTTGTATTCCATTAAAAACTAGTTTCTACAAACTAGGTAAGAGCCATAATTTGATTTAATACAGTTTATTAATAGTGCAATGTTTAGTTGTGTACATTCGCTATTTCACCCCTACTCCTTTGTTTGTAGCGGTTTGCCCTGCCTTTATTTGGACTGTTTTAAGTTATATTACTATACAAAAAGTGAAAGAAAGAAAGATTTTTTTTTTTTTACCGGAGTTTAATGTTATACTGAATTATTAAGTATAATACTGAGAATTCAGTAAACATCTTTAATTGGAACGAAACTAGAGTCAATTTATTGCCTGACTGATTTTCTGAAAATTCTGATATTATAATAGCCATTTAGGGAAAAAATCAAAAATTTTTGCCCACAAATATTTTATTTAAACAAAAAATATATGAATAATGAAGTGATTAAAATGAATTCCCAAAAACCTTTTTCTTTTGACTGAAATAATTAATAAAACCAGAATTTCGAACCTATATTTTAAAATTTTGTACTTGGTTTGCACATTTGCACTTGGTAACATACCATTTTGGAAAGCTTTTCTAAACAACTAGTTTGTAGAAACTAGTTTTTAATGTATTCCTAAAATGTTTGGTGTGATAACTAATCAGTTTTATCTGCATTGTCTTGCTTTAAACCAGGAGTGCCAAAATCTTTTCTTATGAAGGGCCAAAAACTGAATATCCAATGAGAGCCATGGGCCGAAAATAAATATACCACACTAATTTACATTTAAGTTGCCATGGGTAATTTCCTAATTTCATTATGTTTAAAAATAAACAGAAAACATCACTTTGAATCGTATTACCTAATGCAGTATAATTGTAATTATTACAATTGCAATAAAAGCATAAACAATCACATTTATGGCGCAGTGGAGTTCAATGCTAAATACACCAGTCAAGCAGAATCTGCCTTTGCCTTGATTTGCTCACCAAACTCTCTGCATTGTCCTCTATCCGTTGGGTGACATTATGTACATCTTAAACTAAATTACAGCATTTAAATTGAAACATTTCATTTCAGTTCACATTTACTTTACAGCTTAACAGTAAAACAAACAAATAAAAGGTTACATTAAATTTGAAATGACAATCTCTAAAACATCCCCACCATTCTCCCTCTCTTTTCAGATAGGATGGCGGGCCAAATCAAAGGTTACCATGGGCCAATTTTGGCCCGCGGGCCCTAGTTTGGGCATAAACAGATAATTCAACCTGAAATGCTCAAAAATGCTCAAATCAACATTTGCTCACCCATGTCGATGCAAATCTACATGACTTTCAGAATCAGTTTCATTGCCAAGTGTGCGTACACACACACAAGGAATTTGTTTTGGCTACAGAAGCTTCTAGTGTATATAAAGTGACAAGTGACAACACGAAATAAATATGAAAAAGACAACAAACATTAAACAGAGATGCAATCAGTCAAAAGCTCTGGATGTTGAATTGTATGTACAGATACAATTTCTTTTTGTAATCTATTTTGAGTACCAATGGGTTAACAGCATTCTTTCAAATATGTAGTTGTTTTTGTAGTATATGAAAGTGAATAAAATTGACAATTTTTTTTAGGGTGAATTATATTTTTAAAAGCATCATTTTTTTTTTTTTACTTTGTCTGTTAGATAAGCTACAGCTTTATCAACATAAAATACTTTTATTTCAAGCCCTTGTAAAAGTAAACAAACAATGCTTTACCAATCTATCAAATATTCAGCGTGCTTCTATTCAGCACACTTTCTTTTGTTAGTAAATGTCTTTTATACGATACAGCATTCAGTCGTGTATTCTTTTTCGTGCTGCTGTTTGGAGCCTCTGGCATATGAAGCACCGCTGTAAAGCTAAAGCCCCCGTGTTATTTTCAAGCCCTGTGTCTGTTGTTTCTACGTTCATTTCATCATTCTCTATAGCACAATGTCACTGTGAAGTGAAAATACACTGTCAGAAGTCCATTAACTCAAGGACTGCGCACTGTTATGGGTACAAGGTCTTTCAAAAACAGGTCTATGAAAATCCTCTTGTATGTAATTGCCATTTTTAAGGTTGGTGTGTGACGTATTTACTTGGCTCACAGTTTTATGTCATGTAGGCTCACAAAAGGCTTTCTCTAATTTGCTATAGAGAAGAACATCTAATTATAAAAGCAAGTTTAATAGAAGGGCAACACTGTGGCACGGTGGGCAACGCTGTCGCCTCACAGCAATAAGGTCACTGGTTCGAGCCTCGGCTGGGTCAGTTGGCATTTCTGTGTGGAGTTTGCATGTTCTCCTTGTGTTCGTGTGGGTTTCCTCCGGGTGCTCCGGTGCTATACAAATGGAAATGACTTTTATTGGAATTTTAATGGTAATAAAAAAATGAATCTGAATCTGATGGTCGGCTAAAAAAAAACAACACTACTTAAAGTACTACACACTAAAGTAAAAAACAAAACAAAACAAAACAAAACAACACTGTTTAAACCCCAACTTCAGTTGTTACAGGATAAAACCTTTAAAGTGAACCTCATTTTCAGATGCCACTGAAGAAAAACCCAATGAAAACAAGTTTCATGTGACCGGCCTGCAGACATGTCATTTGGTTTAAATGTTGTTGTTGTTGTTGTCCTTCTTCTATGGCTCTCTCTGTTTTCGTACACCTACTTGTTTTCTCCTCTATGTACTCTGGCAAAATCTGTTCTGGATGTTCACTTTCATGTGTTACTCTGCAGACCTTCTTTGCGGTCAGCTCAAAACAAAGAGACCAGTCCAGAAGCATGACCTACTTAAATTTTTCATGCTAACAGGCCACTGTTGTTTCCAAGCACTTTAAACATGATGGATCTCAGAGCAATCCTGTAATGCTGTAAATATTTTGCCCTTGCAAGCAGAGCATACTGCAGACCATCTTGCATCCCTTTGGATGTGCATCTGTGCTCTGCTGCCATTCGGTTGGCTGTTATAAAGTATGCACAACTGTTTCAACCTACATCACGGCCTAGGCAGCATTTATATATTGTCAAAGAATTAGTCTAGAGTAGACACACTGCCTGTTTTGTAAGTTAGATGGTATTATATTGCTTGTTGTTTTTCATTATTATTTAGATTAAATAATTTGAAAAAGCACATGTGACCCTGGACCACAAAATTGACCATGAAATTGAGATTTATGCATCATCTGAAAGCTCAATAATTAAGCTTCCCATTTTTGTATACTTTGTTAGGGGAATATTGGGTCAAAATACAAATCTGGAATATAAGGTTTAAAAAAAAACAAGCAGAGAAACTTGCCTTTCAAAGCTGTCTAAATGAAGTGCTTTGCAATTCACATTAATATCCAAAGATCGAGTTTTTATATATTTGCAGGAGAAATCTTCACAGAACATGATCTTTACTTTAATTATTATATTATTATATCATATTATAATGGATTTTGGCATAACATTGATCATTTTGATCACATTGGTTTTGTGGTCCTGGGCCACATATGTTAAATGTATATAATCTATCTTTTCGAAGTGTTTTTATAGTAATTTCTTAAATATATGTTTTAGAAGTTTACCAAAGTATTTATATTTTTATATCTTAACCATTTTTTATGCACTTTTATTCAAAGTGACTTACAAGTGAGGATAAAAAAATCATCAGAGAGTAGCAGTAAATTAAATAAGTCTAAGCTAAATATACAAGTCTATTTTTTTTAAAGCTGCAAAAATACAGTAATAAGGTTGTGTGAAGTATTACTACAATGTATAATCACTTGTTGATATGTGAATGCTTTAATGTAATTAATTCCTGTGATTCGGATTTGCCAAATCATTACTCCAGTCTTCAGTGTCGCATGATCCTTCAGAAATCATTCAATATTAGAATCATTCATTCATTCATTTTCTTTTCGGCTTAGTCCCTTTATTAATATTAGAATCATGTTTTCTTATTATAATTATCATTATTAATACAGTTTTTTAGTGATTCTTTGATGATTAGAAAGTAAAAAAAAAAACTGAAACAGGATGTATTTGTAATAGAAATCTTTTGCAAAATCTGAAATTTCTTTCACTGTCAATTTTGATTATTTAAAAATGTCCTTTGTCAAACCTTTAATAGTGTTTAGTGTATTTTAATCTGTACTTGTGTCATGTATCAATGTATTTTTGTCATATTAGCCAAACATCAGTTAATAGCCGCTTTTGTCTTTTGTGCTAGCAGTGTTATTTTTAGCAGCATTTGCTACCGATGCATAGTGTTTCCAGTTGATCACTTGTGAGGTTCTATTTGAGGAACCTCCTTAGAAGGCACAGCTGCCTATGTAGGGCATATACTGTACTTCAAGGCACCTCACTAGGCTTTGGAACAGAGCCTAAAGGTCTTGGGGTGTGAGAGTCTATATCTAGAAAGCAGAGTGGCCAGTGACTATAGTTTTTAATGTTGTGTCATACATATTTATCTCTCGAAAATAAATGTTCATAAACCAATGCAATCTCCACAAAAATGGGGAAATGAACATTTATTTGGTGTTAATCTACACTGTAAAAAAATATGTATTCCATTGTACAGTGTACAGTACAGTTTCCATTTATTTACGGTTGGGAATTGCATTATGGAACATTGATCTGTTAAAAAATTCTACTTCACAGTTCAACAAAGTGACTTTTATTGACATTTTAGTAGTTTGAAATAATAAATTGTATAAGAAATAATAAATAAAGAAATAAGTCTGTAAATTTAAAACAAGTAATTTACATAAACTTAGACAATATATATCTTTAAACTAGTGAAAATGTCAATAAAAGTAATTTTTTCTAAATTTGCAAGCTTAAAAGTCATTGGAAGAAAAATTAAGGTGTATTCATAGCGCTAAACTTTTTCCACATTTTTTATGTTACAGCCTTATTCCAAAATGGGTTAAATTCATTTATTTCCTCTAAATTCTACACGCAATACCCCATAATGACAATGTGAAAAAAGATTTTTTGAAATTATTGCAAATTTATTACAAATAAAAAAAAACTGAAAAATCACATGTACATCAGTATTCACAGCCTTTGCTTAATACTTTGTTGATGCACCTTTGGCAGCAATTACAGTCTCAAGTCTTTTTGAATATGATGCCACAAGCTTGGCACACCTGTCTTTGGGAATTTTTGCCCATTCCTCTTTGCAGTACCTCTCAAGCTCTATCAGGTTGGATGGGAAGTGACGGTGTACAGCCATTTTCAGATCTCTCCAGAGATGTTCAATAGGATTTCGGTCTGGGCTCTGGCTGGGCCCCTCAAGGACATTCACTAAGTTGTTGTGAGGCCACTCCATTGATATTTTGGCGGTGTGCTTTGGGCCATAGTTTTGCTGGAAGATGAACCGTCGCCCCAGTCTGAGGTCAAGAGCACTCTGAAGCAGGTTTTCTTTCAGGATGTCTCTGTACATTGCTGCATTCATCTTTTCCTCTGTCCTGACTAGTCTTCCAGTTCCTGCTGCTGAAAAACATCCCCACGGCATGATGCTGCCACAATCATGCTTCACTGTAGGGATGGTATTAGCCTGGTGATGAGCGGTGCTTGGGTTTTCTCCCAACGTAACCCCTGGCATTCACTCCAAAGAGACTAGAGAATTTAGTTTCTTATGGTCAGAGTCCTTCAGATGCCTTTTGGCAAATTCCAGGTGGGCTTCTATGTGCCCTTTACTAAGGAGTGGCTTCCGTCTGGCCACTCTACCATACAGGCCTGATTGGTGGATTGCTGCACAGATGGTTGTCCTTCTGTAAGGTTCTCCTCTGTCCACAAAAGAACGCTGGAACTCAGTCAGAGTAGCCATCGGGTTATTGATCACCTCCCTGACTAAGGCCCTTCTCCCCCGATGACTCAGCTTAGATGCCGGGCCAGCTCTAGGAAGATTCCTGGTGGTTCCAAACATCTTCCACTTATGGATGATGGACGCCACTGTACTCATTGTTACTTTAAGAGCAGCAGAAATTTTTCTGTAACCTTCCCCAGCCTTGTGTCTCGAGACAATCCTGTCTCGGAGGTCTACAGACAATTCCTTTGTCTTTATGCTTGGTTTGTGTTTCGACATGCACAGTCAACTCTGGGACCTTATATAGACAGGTGTATGCCTTTTCAAATTATGTCCAATCAACTGAATTTACCACAGCTGAACTCCAATTAAGGTGGGGTGTTGTGTGTAGAATTTTGAGGAAATAAATCAATTTAATTCATTTTGGAATAAGTCTGTAACATTAAAAAATGTGAAAAAAGTGAAGCGCTATAAATAGTTTCCAGATGCACTGTAAATGGGAGAAAATAAAAACATGAATTACTAAATACAGAAAACTGCTAATTTATGAATATCTTTTACAGTATACTAAATAAAACTGCATAGCTTTTATTGATTTTTGCTGTATGACTATTATTTATAGATTTTGGGGGTGACAAAGCTATTCAACTATTTGTTTATTCTTTTAATCTGTCATGACCATGGATAGTACCAAGAAAAGGGCTAAATAGTGCTTGTTTTTGTCTTTAAATCTTTTATTAGCTTCACCAAATGCATCCAGAGCAGATCTCCTAATGTCTCAGTTTTAATAATCTTACTTTTCTGTTCTCAGTCAGTGGTTTTCAATTGTTGTTCTGGGAGTCACAACACTGCACATCTTATCTGACACGTTCCGTATATGGAGCTCGCTGTTAATGAGCTGATTATCTGAGTTAGGTGTGATGAATAACAGAAACGTATCAGTCTTATTTCGCAATACCAGAGTAAGTGGGTTTTCACTGAATGTGCTTAAGATTTCCAGTTCATTAGCAAGTAACATATTATTCAAATAACTTGAAAAAAGCTGTTTGCAGTTTCAGTCAGCATTAGCAGGCTGTTTTTGTACAGCTAAAATAACTAGTTGGCGACAAATTATAATAAAAAAAAAGAAGGTGAAATTCTTGTGAAATTAGTGATGGCGTGTTTGGCTGTACAATTGTTAATTTGAAGAGTTGATACTTTTAATGAAATGTGGTATAGAAGATTATACCAAATATGTTTACTTCCATACTATACAGTAGCTGAGAAACAGTATGTGTGCTCTGGATTGTATGAATTCACAGTACTCATAAAACATACAGTAGCTGAAGATTCCTGGATGACTTGGTACTGAGGGTATTACTTTCTTTCAAACTATGTACAACTCTAAATCAGAAAAAAGTTGGGACAGTATGGAAAATGCAAATAAACAAAAGAAATTAGTGATTTCCAAATTTACTTTGACTTGTATTTCATTGCAGACAATATGAACACAATGTATTTAATGTTTTTGTCTGGTCAACTTTATTTCATTTGTAAATATTCATCCTTTCCTGGCATTCAGACCTGCAACACATTCCAAAAAAAGTTGGGACAGGAGCAATTTAGGGCTAGGAATCATGTAAATTGGTTAAATAATGATGTGATTTGAAACGGGTGATGTCAACAGATGATTGTAATTATGATTTGGTATAAAAGCAGCATCCAAGAAAGGTCTAGTTCTTTAGGAGCAAACATGGGCAGAGGATCGCCAGTGTGCCAACAAATATGTGAGAAAATTATTGAAATGTTTAAAAACAATGTTTCTCAAAGAAAGATAGAAATACATTTGGATATTTCACCATCAGTGCATAACATCATTAAAAGATTCAAGGAATCTGGAGGAATTTCAGTTGGTGTCTTCAGTTCCTAAACATCCTTAAAGTGTTGTAAAAGGAATGACATTACAAACTTTTTTAAAAATGTGTTGACCAAGAACCAAAAGTGGAATATGTGTTTATTTAATGTGTTCCTCATGATTTTTTCCCCAAAATAATGTTTGTTCTATTGTCTGCAATAAAATACAAGTCAAAGTAAATTAAGAAATCACTTCTTTCTTTTTTTATTTGCGGTTTCCATACTGTCCCAGCTTTTTTAAATTTTTCAAAATTATTTTTTTAATTGGTGAAAAGTACATTTTAAACCAAATTTATTAATATGTGCTTTTGAATGCAGTGCACATATACATATATTAAGGCTTGTGCAATTTTGCTCTCACTTTAGTCAGAGTTTTTCGAGACTATTAACATGTTTGACTATTGACTGCATGACAAAAAGTCATAACAAATGTTTTTGTTACTTTTAAGTTATTTTATTCAGTTAATAATGTTCCAACTAAATATTTTTAGTTATACGAAGATTAACTTCATATTTTTGGTCAGTTTGACTAATGTTAAGTTGAGATGACATGATTTTTAGGCATCAAGATTTCTTTTCACATTGTGCTCAGTGTTTTTTGCTTGATCGCCAACAAGTCGTGTTTAACTGTAAATTCAGCAGCTCAAAACATGTGAACAAAAGCGCCAATCTCATTGGTTGGCCATTTTTTAATGGTGCGTGTCAAAGCCAAAAATACAGCCAGAGGCTTTTATTTTTTATTATTTTTTTCCAGATGGTGCCATTTATTTAGGCATGAGGCGTTAAAAATAAGTAACATATTACTTACAGCAGACAATGAATAACACCAAAGAACTCAAGGCAAGGTCTTTTTGCAGCGATATTACAATGTGTATGGAACTGAATGGAATACAATATCTGTAATGTGCAGGGACTACAGAGGCAAAATAATCTCAAAGAACAAGACATCGTAAGCTTATTAGAGCCCCTGCCACCCATGTTTCTAAGAAAGAAAGAAACTCAAATAGGTTTGGAACAAGCAGAGGATGAGTAAATGATGACAGCATTTCATTTTTGGGTGAAATATTTGTATAATATGCACTGTAAAAAATACTGGGTTCTACTCAATCGATTTGTGTTGGGACAACATGAAGGAATTAAGTTAACTTGCAAGTTTTTACAGATTTAGGTGGATTTAACATAAAACAATCAAGTTAAAAAAATATTTTTGTTTAGGCTCATTTTAAATAAGTAGTTTGAACAAACAGCAAATGTATTTTGTGTGTACAAAGTGTACAATTAATTTATTATAGCAAAAAACATAACACAGCTCTCACTCAGATTCCAGTTTGAAACTAACCACATTTTGGAGTGAAAAAGCTTTTGAAAGAGGGAATAATACAACATCTCACAGCATAGTTATTTCCTGGGGCTTGTGGTATAATTCACCTGATAGCAAGAGCTACCGTCTCTGTGTGATCTGTTGTATTGACTGCTTTATTAGTTTAGTCCCATCCATTCATTTTTTTTCTTTTTTTTTTTTTTTTACTTTGCTGATCCTCAAATGAGAAGCCTGTCAGATGCATCTTTACAAACATCATGTGCTGTAGCCAAAAAAACCTTCAAGGAGGTTTTAAAATGCCTCATGAATGCATGAAACCAGCCACTTCTTAAATGGCTTCACAGATTAGCAACATCCACCCTTAGCATAATGAGCAGTACAATCATTTGAATAAGGCTGATCATTATGAGGTTCATGACATTCATTAGAGACTTGCATTTACCAAAGTTTATTAGTGTGATCGCGGTTGCCGTCTCCTAGCAACTGTTTGTTCCAGTTGTCATAGAGAATCATGTTCCCTAGTGAAAGAGTCTTATCATTGGGGTAATCCTGGATTGCTATGAAGACTGAAGAAGAAATTTGATTGGAAAAGTCAAAATATAGACACTAAAGACAGAAATGGGGTATTAACACATTGGAATGCTGTGCACATATACTTGCAAATTGGAATTATGGACAGGGTTTGCATCTTTTAATTGTCTTAATGTAGGTCTGATTTACATCCACCGTGAAACAGAGAAAGAATGGACTGTTTATGACACTAGTAAAAATATTGTTAAAGATGGTGTCATTCATTCATTTTCCTTCAGCTTAGTCCCTTTATTAATTTGGGTTCGCCACAGCAGAATAAACCGCCAACTTATCCAGCACATATTTTACGCAGCAGATGCCCTTCCAGCCGCAACCCATCCCTGGGAAACATCCACACACACTTACATTTACACACATACACTACGGACAACTTAACCTACCCAATACACCTATAGCGCATGTCTTTAGACTTGTGGGGCAAACCGGAGCACCCGGAGGAAACCCACTCAAACACGAGGAGAACATGCAAACTCCACACAGAAATGCCACCTGACCCATTCAAGGCTTGAACCAGCGAACCAGCTGTGAGGCGATCGTGCTACCCACTGTGCCACCGTGACGCCTTTGACTGGAAATACTTGGTATAAAAAGTATGCAGGATTGAAATGACTTGCAATGTGCAGCTTTGTTTGATGTGTTGACTTTTATTTTCAACTGAAATAAAAACATGCATATAATTGAGCTCCACCCCTTTATAACATTTAACATAACACCCCTTTAACACCCCTTTTTAACATAGTATTTTGCTTGTATCACAGCTCATCCAGCCAGAAGGGCTGAGCTAAAGATCCTTTGACTTATTACAGCCACAATAATAAATAGTAATGATAACGGCTAAGTATCTGTTTCTGCACTTTAAAATACAACATTCAGTGTAGAATTCAAATGCATCTGTTACATTTTGCTGCCTGTACCGACTTGTGCATATGAGTTTGTGGCAAAGTTAGTTTGTGCCACATAGTTTGTGGCAAAATGAAAATTGATTGATGCAAAATAACGTCATAATATAACATCATCATATACACATAATTAGTAGTATTACTACATGATACCGATGCTACAGAATTAGTAGCATCATATACGCATAAGTAATAATGTCATCATAATTAAAGTGTAAAATGTACTTTTTTTTCTATAAGTTAAGGGACATTTAAATAAAAACATTTAGTCCTTTAAACATTTAGTCATGAAATACATTTTTAGTAGGAGAACAGAGGAGAAACACTCGCATTTCAGTGGGCAATCACATGACAGGCTGTTTGACAGAAAACTAATGTAACAGACTGTGTACGGTGCAAAAATAAACAAACGTGGATACTATAGCCTTCGTGGTACCAGACATTCATGAAGACTATTTCTGTTTTACAACTACCATTTTTTTTTCATAAAAGGGGTGGAATGGTTCTTCCCAAACAACAAATGCCATCCGCAGTGTTACTGAATAAAAGAAAGCATTTTTTGTAGCAAACAGAACATTACCTACACACATTCAGGGCTTGAGTCTCATGTTAACATGACACATGGGAGCACGCAGCTCTTGAAGGGATCACACAATATATTTTACTCGTTACATTAGCTTACTTAAAAATCTAGGTGGTATACACTGTACAAATGCTGGATTCCACGCAGTCGGTTTGTGTTGGGACAACATGAAGGAATTAAGTGAACTTATTAGTTTTTACAAAAACGAATTTTTGTTGTTTCAGCTCATTTTAACTAAGTAGTTTGAACAAACAATGAACATCATATTTTGGAGTGTACATAATTCACAGAATTTATTTAATGACTCATCGCAGAACTTTTACACAGGTCAACGCCAAGGAAAAGGCATGCAAAGCTCTGCTGTTGGTGTCATGCAAGTTTTAAAATGCTTGTTTTTGCATCACGTGTATTTAAATTATTTGACATAAAAAAGTGAAATGTATGGTCGACAGTGAGAGCTTTGCAAACATGTGCTGTGTGAAAGCAACAGCCAATTCCTGCCTCCGCACCATACACGTACTGTACATGCTTTGCAGATGGAGTATGTGTGAAACAGGTGTCAGTTACTGGTGGGTCGCAGCCCTGCAGAGTTTAGATCCAAACCTGCTGCAACACACTTACCTATAGGTTTCAAACAAGCCTCAGTTAGTTTAAACAGGTGTGTTTAATTAGGGTTAAAGCTAAACTGTGCAGAGCTGTGGCCCTCCAGCTTCACACCTGTGCACTAGAGAGAATCATCCTCTCCTATTTTTTCCCACTAAGAGCCACAGTCCTCTGTTTTACACTGAAATCCCTTAGCTTCTTCTTCTGTGGATGTTTGACTTTTGTGGTGAAGTTTTTTTGTATGCAGGATGTGCAAGGGTTTGATAAGCTTGTACTTAATGCTTGACCAAGGTTATATTTTAAGCAGTGGTTTAAAGTTGATTTATATCCTTAGATGTACAGTGCATCTGGAAAGTATTCATAACTCTTCACTTTCTCCACTTTTTTTATGTTACAGCCTTATTTCAAAATGGATTAAATTGATTTATTTCCTCAAAATTCTACACACAATACCCCATAATGACAATGTGTAAAAAGATTTTTTGAAATTGTTGCAAATTTATTAACAATAAAAAACCTGAAAAATCACATGTACATAAGTATTCACAGCCTTTGCCGTGAAGCTCTAAATTGAGCTCAGGTACATTCCGTTTCCACTGATCATTCTTGAGATGTTTCAGCAGTTTAATTGGAGTTCACTTGTGGTAAATTCAGTTGATTGGACATGATTTGAAAAGGCATACACCTGTCTATATAAGGTCCCAGGGTTGACAGTCCATGTCAAAGTACAAACCAAGCGTGAAGACAAAGGAATTGTCTGTAGACCTCTGAGACAGGATTGTCTCGAGACACAAGGCTGGGGAAAGTTACAGAAAAATTTCTGCTGCTCTGAAAGTTCCAATAAGCACAGTGGCCTCCATCATTCGTAAGTGGGAGATGTTTGGAACCACCAGGACTCTTCCTAGAGCTGGCCGGACATCTAAGCTGAGTAAATGGGGGAGAAGGGCCTTGGTCAGGGAGGTGATCAATAACCCGATGGTCACTCTGTCTGAGCTCCAGCATTTTTCTGTGGAGAGAGGAGAAGCTTACAGAAGGACAACCATCTGTGCAGCAATCCACCAATCAGGCCTGTATGGTAGAGTGGCCAGACGGAAGCCACTCCTTAGTAAAGGGCACATAGCAGCCCACCTGGAATTTGCCAAAAGGCAGTTGAAGGACTCTCAGACCATAAGAAACAAAATTCTCTAGTCTTTTTGGAGTGAATGCAAGGCGTTACGTTTGGAGAAAACCCAGGCACCACTCTACACCAGGCTACAGTGAAGCATGGTGGTGGCAGCATCATGCCGTGGGGATGTTTTTCAGCAGCAGGAACTGGAAGACTAGTCAGGATATAGGGAAAGATGAATGCAGCAATGTACAGAGACATCCTGAATGAAAACCCAAATGATGACCCAAAGCACACCGCCAAAATATCTATGGAGTGGCCTCACAACAACTCGGTGAATGTCCTTGAGTGGCCCAACCAGAGCCCAGACCTAAATCCTATTGAACATCTCTGGAGAGATCTGAAAATGGCTGTACATCGTCGCTTTCTATATAACCTGATGGAGCTTGAGAGGTACTGCAAAGAGGAATGGGCAAAAATTCCCCAAGACAGGTGTGCCAAGCTTGTGGCATCATATTCAAAAAGACTTGAGGATGTAATTGCTGCCAAAGGTGCATCAACAAAGTATTGAGCAAAGGCTGTGAATACTTACGTACATGTGATTTTTCAGGTTTTTATTTTTAATACATTTGCAACAATTTCAAAAAATCTTTTTTCACATTGTCATTATGGGGTATTGTGTGTATCTTAGGTCTCTGGATGTTGTGGGGCTGTCTTGGCTGACACGTCTCTACAACATCGCATGGAGGTCGGGGACGGTACCTCTGGACTGGGCAACTGGGGTGGTGGTTCCTATTTTTAAGAAGGGGGACCGGAGGGTGTGCTCCAACTATAGGGGGATCACACTCCTCAGCCTCCCGGGGAAAGCCTATGCCAGGGTACTGGAGAGGAGGATCCGGCCGATGGTTGAACCTAGGATTCAGGAGGAACAATGCGGTTTTCGTCCGGGCCGTGGTACACTGGACCAGCTCTATACCCTCACCAGGGTGCTCGAGGGTTCGTGGGAGTATGCCCAACCAGTCTACATGTGTTTTGTGGACTTGGAGAAGGCATTCGACTGTGTCCCTCGTGGTGTTCTGTGGAGGGTGCTCTGGGAGTATGGGGTCAGAGGCGCTCTGTTAAGGGCTGTGTCGTCCCTGTACGAACAGAGTAGGAGTTTAGTTAATTTTTATGGACAGAATTGCAAAGCGCAGCCTTGGGCTGGAGGGGGTCCGGTTCGGGGACCACAGGATTTCATCTCTGTTATTCGCAGACGATGTGGTTCTGTTGGCTTCATCGAACATGGATCTTCAGCATGCACTGGAGCGGTTTGCTGCCGAGTGTGACGCGGCTGGGATGAGAATCAGCACCTCCAAGTCCGAGGCCATGGTGCTCCACCGGAAAAAGGTGGTTTGCCATCTCCAGGTTGGAGGAAAGTCCTTACCCCAGGTGGAGGAGTTCAAGTATCTTGGGGTTTTGTTCACGAGTGAGGGAAGGATGGAACGTCAGATTGACAGGCGGATTGGTGCAGCGGCAGCAGTAATGCGGTCGATGTACCGATCCGTTGTGGTAAAGAAGGAGCTGAGCCGAAAGGCAAAGCTCTCGATTTACCGGTCAATCTACGTTCCTACTCTCACCTATGGTCATGAGCTTTGGGTCATGACCGAAAGGACAAGATCTCGGATACATGCGGCCGAAATGAGTTTCCTTCGCAGGGTGGCAGGGCGCACCCTTATAGATAGGGTGAGGAGCTCTGTCACCCTGGAGGAGCTCGGAGTAGAGCCGCTGCTCCTCCACATCGAGAGAAGTCAGTTGAGGTGGCTCGGGCATCTGTTTCGGATGCCTCCTGGACGCCTACCTAGGGAGGTGTTCCAGGCATGTCCCACCGGGAAGAGGCCTCGGGGAAGACCCAGGACACGCTGGAGAGACTATGTCTCTCGGCTGGCCTGGGAACGCCTCGGGATCCCCCCGGAGGAGCTGGAGGAAGTGTCTGGGGAGAGGGAAGTCTGGGGTTCTCTCCTAAGACTGCTACCCCCGCGACCCGGCCTCGGATAAGCGGTTGAAAATGAATGAATGATTGTGTAGAATTGAGGAAATAAATGAATTTAACCAATTTTGGAATAAGGCTGTAACATAAAACATGTGGAAAAAGTGAAGCGCTATGAATACTTTCCGGATGCACTGTATTATCTCTTATCTCCTCCTTTTTGGATATTAAACTGCAAAAGAAAACAGTGGCTGATGTTAACAAGATGTAGACTACCATCCAAACGTTTAGAGTAAGATATTTGTTTAATAAAATAAAGGGAACACTTTAGTTTAAGTACCAATTTCCACTATTACTTATCATCTTGTTACATGCTTATGATTAAGATATTGACTGTTTATTAATATGTATTCTACATCCCTAATCTTACCCAACACCTAAATCCAACTACTACCATACTAACTATTAATAAGCAGCACTTTAGGAGAACAGTATATTGAGCTAAACGTTTTAGTTAATGGTTTGTTAATGGTAGACATTTTACCTTTTAAAATAAAGTGTGACTGAAATTAAGGGGATAGTTCACACAAAAAGAAAAATTATGTCATTATTTTCTTACCCTTTACTTATTTCAAACCTTTATTACTTTATTTTTTTCTGCTGATATTCTAAAGAAAGCTGGAAATCTGTGACCATTGACTTCCATAGTACTACTTCCTACTATGGAAGTCAATAGTTACAGGTTTTCAACATTCTTCAAAATACCTTTTGTGTTCAACAGAATAAACAAACGCATAGATTTAAAACCACTTGAGGGAGAGTAAATGGTGAGTAAATTAAAATTTTGGGGTGAACTATGCCTTTAAATACTGCATTTAAAAAAAGAAGAATTGAATAGAATATTTTCTTTTCAAATATATTTCTTTTGGAGTTCATCAAAGAATCATGAAAACAATGTTTTAAGGTTATCCTAAACAGTTTTTAGCATTAACTCTGTTTAATATATTGATAACAATGAGAAATGTTTTTGTTTAGCAAATCTGCATATTAGAAGGATTTCTGAAGAATCTTGTGATGGTGAAAACTTTAACAATAGCTGCTAAAAAGTTAGAATTTACATTAAAAAGTGTTTAATATGTCATAATATTACTGTAATTGCAATCAAATAGATTTTTTTGTCAGTATATTTATCCCAGACTGTTAAAACATGCTTTTACAATTGTGTACATTTCTGATACATCCCTTTATTTTACATTGACATTGGTTGGGTGACATACCAGCTAGAGTTGGTCCTTATATTTGATTTATTAATTGATATAGATATATTTTTAAAAGCAATGAAATATTGTATAAAACTGTTTGGTTGCATTTAGAGTTAAAGAAAGAGAGTCTATCATCATCATCATCATCATCATCATCATCATCATCATCATCAGCTTTCCATATAGTATATTTAAAATATTTAAATTCAAGATGACTTGTGTAGCACTTTTCACAATAATTATTGTTCCAAAGAAACTTCACAAAAGGTGCACATTATTACATTACAGTCAAAATCAGAAAAATTAATGCGTTGTATAAAAGGAGGACAGTTTATAAAGCTAATTAACCTACAGTTATATTTCTAATTACTTTTTGCATTCCTTAATGAAAGTATTTATTTATTTATTTTATTATTTGACATATTGTCACAGTTAACAGTGACCGCCTACTGATCAAAGCCTTAATGTGGCTAAAATAAAATGTAAAAACATTTTTCTTTGCTCTTTTTTTTTTTTTCTCTCTCTCAACAAAAATATATCGGAATCTGAATTACTTCAGTCATTGTTTTAAAAGAAGAAAAAACACGTCTCCTTTTAAAATTTTTCCGTTCTAAATTGATTCATAAAAATTCTTGTAATATCACATTATATCTTTGAATTTAGCAGAATATTGTATACAAGACAATACCAGGATAATGGAGGTATATCGTGGCTTATATACTGGGATATAAATTTTGGTCCATATCACCTAGCCCTAATACCCCCCCGCTTTAATGCACAGACATCTCTTGCTTCCATCCAAACGATGGAAGTAAATTGGATTCAAGAGCCATGCTGGTGACATCAAAGGGCTGCCAAAGCCCAGAGCCACATGTGGCTGGTGTTCGCTGTGGCTATATCTGGAGTATATGTATGCTTTATTTGTTTTGATGTGGAGGATGAAAAATTTAAAATGCTTTCTATTCTTTTATTTTTTTTCGCGCCATGTAGGGCCTAGTGGTTCTCTTCAAAGGTGTGACTCAGAATGTGACATTTAGGACGCTTTCAAAAGCAGTCCTGTCATGGATCACACCAGCGTTATGGTGAGAACACTCTGAAGGTCTCCATGCTGAATTCACAGAAAGAAGTGTCCTTCAAAAGCACAACACAAGAGACATGGACGTCTTGCAAGTGAATTGTCATCGTTATCAATGTTTTATCGAAACCTTCTTTGATGTGATCAGTTTAAAACCTTGTAGGCGGATAATTGTCTTTCAGAGGCAACTCCGGGGAGCTTTTGCTAGCTACTGTCATGACCTTCATATCGTTAGAGGTCCTGTGGGCTTCTTTTCATGGAAAAAGTGAGCACAAAGCAGAGTTCAAAAGACATTTCCTGGAAGAGAAGAGTGAAATTGTAATATAAAAGGTGACAAATAAACTTTATTTAATGTTCAGCTTTGTAGGTTTGTTCTGCTAGTGCCTGTTGTACACTGATTACAAAATGCTGTCAATTTAAGCAAATTACGTCAACATTCATTCATTTTCATTTCGGCTTAGTCCCTTTATTAATCTGGGGTCGCCACAGCGGAATGAACTGCCAACTTATCCAGCATATGTTTTACGCAGCGGATGCCCTTCCAGCTGCAACCCATCTCTGGGAAACATCCATACACACCCATTCACACTCATACACTATGGACAATTTAGTCTACCCAATTCACCTGTACCGCATGTCTTTGAACTTGTGGGGGAAACCGGAGCACCCGGAGGAAACCCACGCCAACACAGAATTTTACTGTCAGTTTATGATTTTTGTTTAAATAAGACTATCTGAAAAACATTATTATACTTATAGCACATACAGCTTATCATATAATTTTATTAATGTAATTATTAGTTTTATTAATCTCCTATAAATCTCTTTATAAATCTCCTATACACTGAGATTCATTGGATTTACATTTTTTTAAAGGTAAGTGGTTTCAAGCAATTTATATGGGCTGAATTTGAAATTTAAGTTAAACATTACTAAATTTATAAAAAATGTATTAAATCAGCCCATATACATTGTTTGCAACAATTTTGCCAACATAATTTTTTTCAGTGTACTTAAGTCTCACGTGATCTTTAAAGTCCCTGTGAAATCAAAATAAAGTTTTTTTTTTTTTTTTTAGATGCTAGGAACAATATGTTAGTCTATAAGCTAGTGTGCTCCAAAACAGTGACAAAATTTACATGAAGAAATAAAAAATCCAAAGATTTGACGCCACCTCATACTTCAGTTTCTTATAAAAATCTTCTGACCAATCAAATGTTTTCTAGTATCTGACATTTTCCCACCCCCTGAATGCATAATAGCTCAAGCACTCTCACTGGGAGAGCTGTGAATAAAACCAAACGCTATTGGCTGTCTTTTGGAGGGGCTACTCTGTGTCCCACGTCGTCTTCATGTTTCAGTTCAAATTACATCACACATTGAACAAAAATGCATGTTTCAAAGCACTTAACGGGATCTTTAAGAAATCAGTATGCTGATTTGCTCATGAAACTTTCTTATTACGTGTTAAACAGTTGCTTGATTTATTTAAGACCATGAAAGTTCAGTTTTTGTCCATTTAAAATGTTATGTGAATTTTGTAATTGTCTTTACTGTCACTTTTGAAGAAACCAAAACTCATGAAGTGTACAGTAGTAGTCTGGAAAGAGCTGGAGGTAGTAATAGCATTTACTATTTTTAGTTAGATAATCCTCAGCGCTGCCGATAAGATAATTTACCTCTTCATTGCCTTAAACAGCCAAAATTCTTTAGTCAAATGAGATGTAGCCTTTCTTTTGAACTGAAACAGATAATAGCAGGACTATCAGAAGAAAGGTGGGGAGAAGGGAAAACGGGGGACTTGCTTTTGGACAAATATTGACTTTTGGCACATTTTGCTTGGTGGGATTTTTATGGTGCCGCCAGCAATCATTAATCTCTCTGAAATAATGTTTTGCTGTACTCTGCCTGTTCCCTAGTTACAGTTCATGCCGTCTGAGGCAGTACGCTTCTGTGAACACAGTCAGGCGGCTCAGCCACCCATGCCTCTCCACGGCCGTGTGAAACGGGGATGACAGCTCTTTCCCTGCCATGATTGACGACTATATTGCGTAGAAAATGAATTGTTGACTGTGTTTTATTGTCCAGGTTGTGCTCTTTATAAACACACCGCGTCCGTTGTCTGTTATTAAATCCACATTCATCAAAGATGCATAAAGTCATTGTCCTGGCACAACAACACCAGGTTGGCTCTAATATTTGGAGTTCAGAAAATATGTTGAATTTTGAGGTCTGCAGAATTGTATTTTTTCAGTTTAAGGCCAGAAGCATAGGCCAAAGAATGCAAACACAGAGGCAGTTGCTTGGTCAAGCTTTCAATGTTTGAGTTCTGCAGTGTTACTGTGGTGGTAATAAATACTGATGCTCAGGAGAATGAAAGTTACCTACAGTTTTCTTTGCTATTGAACTGAATGTGTGTGTGTATATATATATATATATATATATATATATAGTATAATGTATTTTTAAAAAAAGGAAACTTAGATAACAGAATATTTATATATTTTTAGTAAACTATCCTGTTAAAATAGAGATGCATGATTAATCGAAAGCTATTTTCATGTGCATTTTCTCAGTAAAGCCGGTTCTGTAATCAGCTGTAAATCTCCAGTGGCTGCTTTCAGATGGAGCAGAATTTACCACACAGAGCCTTACCTCACTGACAAACTATGCAAAAATCACACTCGATTTAATCGGTGTGATTCTGAAATCGGGCCTCACAGTGGCGCAGTGGGTAGCACGTTCGCCTCACAGCAAGAAGGTCGCTGGTTCGAGCCTCGGCTGGGTCAGTTGGCGTTTCTGTGTGGAGTTTGCATGTTCTCCCTGTGTTGTCGTGGGTTTCCTCCGGGTGCTCCGGTTTCCCCCACAAGTCCAAAGACATGCGGTACAGGTGAATTGGGTAGACTAAATTGTCAGTAGTGTAGGAGTGTGAATGGGTGTGTATGGATGTTTCCCAGAGATGGGTTGCAGCTGGAAGAGCATCCGCTGCGTAAAACATATGCTGGATAAGTTGGCGGTTCATTCCGCTGTGGCGACCCCAGATTAATAAAGGGACTAAGCCGAAATGAAAATGAATGAATGAATGAATGATTCTGAAATCTGGCATAATCACTCTATGATTTGACAGCTATTTGCATTGCTTCTCAGTGATCTACAGTTGTCTATTCTGTGTTGCAGCTGAAATTACTAAAAGTACCGTTTTTACTTCATAAATCACTTCATAAATTCAGTCGAGTGTCTGAAATGAATCCTTCTTTAAGATGATTCTGTAGTTGTGTGCTTATTAAACGTTGTATCAATAAAAGCATTCATATTCTCTATTTGCGTGGCACGGTGACTCAGTGGTTAGAACTGTCGCCTCACAGCAAGAGGTTTGCTGGTTCGAGTCCCGACTGGGCCAGTTGGCATTTCTGTGTGGAGTTTGCATGTTCTCCGCATGCTGTGTGGGTTTCCTCCGGGTGCCCTGGTTTCCCCACACAGTCCAAAGACATGCAGTGTAGGTGAATAGGATGAACTAAATTGGCCGTAGTGTATGAGTGAGTGTGTGAATGCGAGTGTATGGGTGTTTCCCAGTACTGGGTTGTGACTGGAAGGGCATCCACTGCGTAAAACATATGCTGGAATAGTTGGCGGTTCATTCTGCTGTTTCGACCCCTGATAAATCAGAGACTAAGCTGAAGGAAAATGAATGAATGAAATCCTCCATTTGATTTATTGGGTCTCTTCTTTGCAGCGAATTTGTAGTAAGAAAATTTACTACTGGTCACAGAGCAGTGATGTGCATGAGATTTGCAGCATTTGCTAAACGGCAATTTCCTTTTTCATTTAGATTTTGTGCAGCCCTACTTGAAAATGGCATAAATATAATTTAGTATTTATCAACACCATGAATATGCAACTTAGTCACTGTTTCCACTCAGTCACAGCAAAACAGAAGCAAATCAAATCAACAAATAGCAACATTATATAGGCACTGTGACTGACAAACCCTAGTTAGTATAGCGTATAGTACATAGCAAAGTTTTTTTTTCTTTTAAATAAATAAGAAACAAATAAGTAGATGGAACAGTTAGAATGTGAAGTGCTTGTGTTAGAAGGACATGTGCTGATGAAAAAGATAAGGTTTTGCTGTAAAAGATTCAGCCGCTTGGGTCGACTTGGCCAAGTCATTCCACCAGCTTGGATCAATAAAAGTGAAATTCATTGAAAGTGATTTTCTTCCTTTTTGGCATTGCACCACAAAGTGCTGTTCACTTGCAGAATATTCTGGAAGACACAGAAGTATTGAATAGGTAAAGGGTGCAGATTCAGTGATTTGTTTCTAAAAGTGCTGGATTTAGAATAGGTTGTGGGTTATCTGAGCCTGTGTAGAATAAAAATGAAGGGATGTGTTTATGATGCAAGTGAATGCAGGTACAACTTTATGGTAGGTACAACTACAATCTATTTTCTGTTGATTTGGCTATAGCATTTTTCCAGACCCTCAAGCATTAAAGGTGTTCTGTACAGAATGCGGGTGCTACAACCTGCGAGTTATTGATCAATTTCACTGGTTTTCTTTTCTATTTAATAGCATAGAGTTGTATAGCTGAGCCAGAGATATTCATTAGGCGTGTTTGACCTCAAGGGCCAGCTTGAGCTTCATATTTTACCGATACTGCTGCAATAGTGCATTTGAAACATCCATCCCTCTGCATTAAATCAGAGTTTTTACGAGGATTCACACCTATTGAGATCATCATCCTATTATGTGGATGAGATTGCAGCTAGTAAATATCTTAATATAGAATGTTGTTTTGATGAGTAATTAAAATTCTTCGAGTCCATTTTATGTTCATGGTTTACAGATTTTGTAGTAGTGTGTATTATATCCACCTTTGGTTTTGCAGTGTATGCCATTTTTGTGTGTTCTTACAGTAAGCTTAATGCAGATTAGCTGGCATCCAGGTGGATTAATGCATAAAAAAAATGCTTGCTTGATTTAGTCCAATGTTAGGTCAAATAAGGATAACATTGAACCCAACATTGGGTTAAGTTTTTCAATTGACTTCAAATGACACCTTTTAACTGTAGCAGCTGAGCTTGTCCATATTTGACTCAAACAAGCCAGCATTTTTTTTGG
Source organism: Danio choprae (assembly GCA_903798125.1). Classification (NCBI taxonomy): domain Eukaryota; kingdom Metazoa; phylum Chordata; class Actinopteri; order Cypriniformes; family Danionidae; genus Danio; species Danio choprae. Next base: position 6,154,774 of record CAIGQW010053321.1, read on the forward strand.
AGTGTAAGAAGTAAATGAGGTGGTAGTATGCCCGCTCCTCCCATTTTAAGTTATATATATACACACATTGTTATTTATGCACATTTAATTATATTAATATATAAATTCAATGATATAAATGATATAAATCCATTATATTTTTATTATAATCATAATAAAACACAAAATTCTAGCTATAAGCTATAATGTTGTAAATCTTTGTTAATATGGTTAATTAATAATGTAATACATTGAGAGACTTGTCCCACAACCAAGTGATCCTCAACCTTGTGGATCAGTTAGCTGCACAAGCTTAAAACTGTGTATCAAAACAAGTATATACAAAAAAAATCATTCATTCATTTTCTTTTCAGCTTAGTCCCTTTATTAATCAGGGGTCGCCACAGCGGAATGAACCGCCAGCTTATCCAGCATATGTTTTCTACAGCGGATGCCCTTCCAGCTGCAACCCATCACTGGGAAACACCCATACATTCTTATTTACACTTATACACTACAGACAATTTTAGCTTACCCAATTCACCTGCACCACATGTCTTTGGACACGTGGAGAACATGCGAACAATGCCAACTGACCAAGCCGAGGCTCAAACCAGCGCTGACCAAATTTTGTTCAATATTTGGGAGTTGTGAACGGGATGTACAGTACCAGTTTATTTCAAGCCTAGGTAGTTACTTGTAGTGTTGTCAAAAATATCGATATTTTGAAAAGTATTGCTATAGGAATATTTAAAATGATATAATCTTGCTTTTGTCCAGTGGCAAGACTGTTTCAATATCAAAAATGCTTTACATAAGTGCTGCTAATATACGTGTTTTCCCTTTATTAAAATGTCCCTTTTTAAAAATGTTTTAAATCTCACAAGTTAATAGCCTAACACAATCTCTCTTTCAGTTAACAGAGTTCAGCATGCACAGTAGGCTATTGGATTCTTCGCAGTATCGAAAATGATATTGAATATCGATATTTTTCAAGGTATCGTATTGAAGTTTGAAATGTATTATTGAGTTACTGCAAAGTATGCCAGGTTAGTGGCATTCAGTGTATTTAAAATAAATTGATTTGACACTGGTGATCTCTTTGTGTCTGAGCAGGTATAGACTTTAGACCAAAAGTCAGATTTAAACATGTACAGTATCATATCATATATCATATCGTCACCCAAGTATTTTAAGCCGCCACTTGTTATCTTGTTCCTCTGCAAGACCACAGTTTCAGATTCTTGGCTAACAGAACCACCAGCTGTTCTAATTCATAGGGTTTGCATCTGGCTTCAAGTTTGCTGTACTGGCAGCCCTTGACATTGAGTGAGTGAGTGAGTGATTGGCTTCCCAGAGGGCCAATGACTGACCCATCCTCCCCTCCGCTAGCTTCATTATGAATATGTCCAACAAATTCAGAATCCGTCAGGGTGGCAGGTTGCATTAGGGCTCATCGTGAACAACACATGAGATAATGCAAATGCTCATTTGAGAAGTGCGATGCATGCGTTAATCCTTTAAAAACAAAGACTTCCTACTTCTTTCTTTCGCTGCTGTGCTAGCAGTTGGATCCCCCGCATTCTTACAGCCGAGAGAAGCACTATTGTACATTCCCTCCCACTCGGTGACACAGGGATTCCGCCAGCTTCCTAAAAAGGACATTACGGAATGTGAACAGGGAGTGTATTAATAGAGTGCATTATTGCTCAGGAATATTTGCATTGCAGCGCGTGTGTGTACGTTTCCATGGGACTGATGGAAAGCTTCTGCATTCACTGCTGCAGACAACCAACACTGCAGCTACTGTAGTGCTAAATTCACATATTTAATCTGCAGAATTTAACAGAGCATTTAAGTCTATGTGAACCGGAAGTAGCTGAGACTTATTTCAATATGTTAATGTACTTCCAACTGAAACGCAATATCGAGTAGGGGTGGGGCTTTCTTTTTGCACATAATTTCCTCATAGCAAACTAAAGGTAAGAGTGGTGTGGTTAAGAATATTGTGGCTGAAGCCGCCAAACTGACATCAACATAAAAGGACCACCACTCCAAATGCAAAAGCAAATAGTCAGACTTTGATTGAAGATAACCTTTTTTTTCAGTTCATTAATTAATTAATTGTTCACCTAAAGAATAACAATGTGTGCTAGGCTAGCAAAATAAACATTTACATTGTACATTTAAATTTCACACTGACTTTTTCAGGGTCTTAGCACTTACCTTTTCCACCAAGGCAGTTTAAGTGCTGGATTGTAACCAGATTTTTTTTGTTTCGTTTTTTTTTCTCCCATTTGACAGTCAAATCACCAGATCTGAACCAGAAAAAGTGTCACTTAAGTAGCACCAAAACATCGCTATGCAAGAACAACCACTTGCACCAGGGGCTGAGGGTGGGGTTACTGTGGCCAAGAGACAAACAGATGGTGTTTCGAGCGCCATATTTGAAATGGTAGTGGAACATAATGCTGAACACATCATTTATTAATCTCTGTCTATTCAAATTATTCACGCCGCACAAACATGATAAAAGTTTTTTACATTTATAGCAACTCTTTGTTGATGCTGCATTTGTATTTGGCGATTTCACATTTGTGTCGCTGGGAGAGATAAGACATGCAGTGACATCAGACCTGGCTCTACGGTAGCTCTCTAGACAGTGGAAAAGCAAAGCAGTTCTTAGAAGGCTTGCCAGATGAACCGGCAATAGCACTGCCTCCAAACTAGCACCTGGTTCATGCTGGTGGATAAGGGGTCATACATGATACATCAACAAGAATGCAAGAAATGGATGTCTAGATGCTTCTTGTTGGATGTGTGATGCACAATTTTTCATAGGTTAATTTCTGATTCTGGAATTTATTTAATTTTTTGCGTGGGTGGTGGTATCCATGAGCCCACAGTTAAGTGAGAGATAGATTTGATTAGAATTAATAAAGGTAGATGAATCCTTTTCAAAAATGAAAGTTGTATTTATTTTTTTGTTACTCTACCTTAATAGTGGCCTTACCTTGAGTCCAGGTGACTTGTTTTTGCACACATAGACAGACTGTAATCATTATTGATTGTCCTTTTCCACTCGAAGTAACCAAGGTTTTTTTTTTTCCATTTAATCACAGAGTTAGCCATCTTTGTGTGCTTGTGTGTTTGTATTCATGTTTCATTTGACATCACTGGCTTTTTTGTGTATTTATGTATTTATGCTTTATTGACCTTCCACCTGCTTGTTTCAAACATTTTAGCTGCACTGTTTTTAAAAACTCATATAAAACCTTATTTTTGGTCACACATATTGATATTTGAGACTTTTCAGTCTTATTTACATTTATACGTTATAAAGCAAGTTTCTAAAATTTGACAATGATTTGTCCATTCAAATTACAGAACAAAATTACTAACCTTTTAATCCAAAATACTAAAATTAGAGTTTATGTAATGCGATCGGAGCATTTTGAGAGAAAATAAAGGCAGAAGAAAACAAAGTTATCTTAATACAATCCATATTAGGGTGAAGCGTCTGTTGCCTGAGATCATGACAGAGATTTGTCCACTGAAGTTCAGTCCAGCACAAGCAAAGATATTATGGGAATGCGTCTCACTGCCCTGATACCAGTGTTTAGAAGGAGTCAAGACGCCCTGTTCCTGACCCTGCTTGTGGAAGACAGGGAGGCGGGCCTATTTAACCCAGATAAATTGAAATGCATTGACAATGAACAGCTTCAGGTTGTATGGCTAGTCTTCATCAAAAAGTCTATTTTAAGTTTCCTGGAAGACTTCCTGGATTTGCTTTCTTTTTTGAACCACATGCCCATCTTGCACATCACAATTAAAAGGTCAAATAAGGTGTATGTATATATGTGTGTTTAAACCTCTTGTGGTTTACTGTTAATATGGGTATAAGATGAATCTTTAACCCTGTGTTTTAATTTGCATTATAAACCACACATTCTTTCCAGTAATCACAGGAAGTTATGTGTTTTGTTGCTTTTGATAAGAAATGAAAGTCTTATCTTTTTAAACTTTTCATCAAGAAAATCAAGCCTCAGTTCAAGAAGCGGGTGAATGTGTCAATTTCTTTCTCTTTATTATTAATTATAGCACAAAATAAACTAGAATAAACATCTCATGTCTCATGCAATACAGCTGTAAATAATGTCAAGTAGCATTACGTTTGCCAGGCAAGCCATTCGGTTTCCATAACTTTTTAGTTCACTGGAGAAATAAACTCTGAAGGCCACTGTGTAAATAATTAAATTTCAACAGTGAATTGGAGCAGAAACGCAATTTTATAATTAGATTTAGATGTTTTTTTGAGTGTTGATTGTAGAATCTAAGAATAGGTAAAACTACATAAAACATCAGCTCACACTCTTCCCATTGAAGGTATCATAAAAACAGTTTGGCAGAAATGTATTACAGTTTGAAACTCACTTTGAAAGATTACACAACAGACTCCATTCAGTAAATCATAGATAAAGCACTCCAGAAGATTGCCAGCATAGTCTAATTAAACTTTATTAGACCACTCGTAGATGAACAATGAAAATAAAACAAACATCATGAGTTTTATGACTAGTGGATTCTAAATAATCCGTAACATCCAGGATTTAAAGTCCATATGTAATCAAAATGTGCAATATACATTTTTAAAAAAATACTAAACGTGAACAATTAATCTGCAAGTTAATCTACGGATATTATTTTTTTTTGTGTTGGTAATCCATGTATTCATTTTCCTTCGGCTTAGTCCCTTATTTATCAGGGAACCGCCAACTTTTCTGGCATATTTTATGCAGCGGGTTACCTTCCAGTCAGAACCCAGTACTGGGAAACACCCATACACTCTGGCATTCACACACGCTCATACACTACGGCCAATTTAGATTATCCAATTCACCTATAGCGCATGTCTTTGGACTGTGGGGTAAACCAGAAACCAGAGCACCCAGAGGAAACCCACATGAACATGGGGAGAACATGCAAACTCCACACAGAAATCCCAACTGGCCCAGTCGGGACAACCTTCTTGCTGTGAGGTGACAGTGCTTACCACTGAGCCACCATGCCGCCCTGTATTGGTAGTCTTCTGTCAAAATCTGACCATTATTTGCCCCACCCCCTACTCAATATTCCATTTCAGTTGGAAGCTTGTCAGCATACTGAAATAAAAGTCTCAGCAACTTCCATTTCATGTAGACTTTAAAGTACTATTATTTATTCATTTCAAACTTGTGTGAGTTTTTAATGTGTTTGATAAGTGAGTGGATCCAGTATTGAACATATCTTCTTTTTTTGAGGCAAATAAACTTTTTTTATTTTTTGAGGCACTAAAGGTTAAAGATTTCCGTTGTTTGATGATGTGTTTTGCTTTTGTTCACAGCTGGTGTCCAATGTCCTGATCTTCTCCTGCTCTAATATAGTTGGCGTGTGCACACACTACCCAGCTGAAGGCTCTCAGAGACAGGCCTTCCAGGAGACCAGAGAATGTATTCAAGCCCGTCTGCACTCGCAGAGAGAAAACCAGCAACAGGTGAGAAGAACCCACCGCAAATCAGGACTTCTGTTGCTGCAGAACATGTTTACTAGTGTGTCAGGTTTACCAGACATTCAGAAGTAAGATGTAGATGTTTTGATTACTGTATTTTTCATCAAACAAATGCAGCCTTGGATGAGCATTTTTTTTTACATTATCATTTTTACCAACCACAAACATTTAAAAGGTAGCATTAGAGTCTGAAAATCACCAGGTACTCATTTACTACCCAAATGAAAAAAAAAAAAGTCAAAAACTCAAATAGAATAATGATGCACATTCGATGTATTTATATCCACGCAGACTGTATAGGAATGTTATATTTTATTACTTGACTTGCTTCATCAAGAATTACATTTTCGTGTGTGTTCTCAATTCCCCATTAATACAAACAAACAAACAAACAAACAAACAAACAAACAGTATGTTTTAAAGGGATAGTTCACCCAAAAATTAAAATTCTGTCATCATTTACTCACGCTTTACTTCTTTCAAACATTTGTTTTTCATTCTCCTATTAAAAACAAAAAGAGAATATTTAGAAAAATGTTGGAAACCTGTAAATATTGGTGAGTAAATCATTTTCAGATTACTCAAATTTCATTTCTTTTTTGAGAAACTATCCCTTTAACTTTTTCATTAAGTGACCGTTCTATTAAAGCAAGTCAGAATGTCCAGGTAGTAAGCTATTTTGCTATATTTACTATATGAGTTCAATATGTGAGATAACTTCACAAATTGAGTAAACAGATTGCGAAACATGGCAGGTATTAATTTCAAATCTTTGGTATCATTATATATAGATAATACTTTTTATGGTTTTGATGGTCCTGTTCAGACATTTTGTACAAGTAACTTTAAAACATGTCATCTAGCAACCATTAGAATATTTGTCTGCTTAATATCAGCTAATACTTTATTTTGGCACCCCCCAATAGACATTCTGTAGATGAAGTAACTTTGTATGTCAACTTGTTTTATTAACTTTTCTCTAATCAGAGTTAGTTGACATTGCAATGTGATTACTGTAAATAATTAGTAGAATGTCTTATATTAATATGCATCTCATCAATATTCTTTTAAGTTTGATTTTAACACTATATACATGTGTAAATGGGGTAAAAAATTCAATTGATTGGATAGATTGCGTTCATAGTGTAAATTGTATTATTGAATGCAGTAACACATCCACAGACGATTATCTATACACCTACTGACCCTAATTGTGGGAAGCATTGTGAAAAGAGAGGCTTTTCTGTTTAAATTGTTTGTTTATATCCACATACGTTTTATTTAGTTGCTTTATTAAGATGTGTAACATGGGTTCTTTCATTTAAATTCTTATTCGTAATTAATAATATTTTACATTTCAGTTTTCTTCAGTAACAACTGGTGTCAAGTTTTGAGTAACACTTAAGTACCAATTCTCACTATTAACTAGTTTCATATTACCTATCTATTATTAAGATATTGGCTGTTTATTCAGTATGATCCTATTCTAGATTAGATACAAATTCTCCATGATCTTATTAATAGTGAGAATTGTACGTTCAAATAAAATGTGGTCAAGAAAAATAGTTATATTCCTTCAAATAAAAGCTACTTGTTTTGAAATGTTGTTTCATAATGGGAAAGTATTTATATACTTGCAAGTGTGGCTTATTCAATAGTCAGGTACCAAAACCACCATGCTTGAAGTTTTCAATGAAAACTACAGTTTATTGAAGCTAAAATATATACCATGATAATCATTCAGTGTAAATGTTTTCTCTCAGCTGTACATGACTAAGCAAAAATGTACTCAAAAAGCAGACTCTAGTGGGAAAATAGCTATAAATTGCGTAAAATAGAGTTAATGTTTGGACAGTCCATTCACATGTCCAATGATTTATATAGAAATTGAATAGAAACTGTGAGAAATGGAATCCTAGAACAATACAGAGATACTCGAATAGCTTCACCAAAGGAAGACATAATGGCTGTTTCCATGCACACAGAAGCCCACCGAGGCCATGCATCATTATTTCAACAAATACATAATTTTGTTTTCATTTCAAGTCTTTCAAAATATAACAGCGTGGCCTCCGGATTGGCATTCCTCTACTGAATAACTATTATCTGCCACAGTTAGTGTAATATTTGCTGTATAGGGTTTTTGTTGGTTGGTTTATTGTTTATTATTTTATTTAGCTTATTTTACAGTAAGGATAACATTTAACATTGGTTAACATGATTTGTATGTAAAATGTAAGCCTTTTTTAATCTTAGTTAACTTTAATTCCATTTTTTTGTGAAGTATTGGAAAACCAAACTTTCAAAATAAACATATTTATTTATTTTAATTATTTATTTATCGCATAAATTATTTGATAATTTATAAGTAATCATTATTTAATGGAAATATGCTAACATGAAGCATTAACTGTTGATTAAAGATTAATCAGTTGCTTATTACTCATTTTGTATATTTTTTATTGGTATTTTTATTTATAATATTTAAATTTATTTGAACGTTTAACATTAACTAAACCATCATTATCATAAAAACAGAAAAAGCTGTTTTATTTTATTGTATGTAAATACTTCAGTAAATAATAGCAATTTGACAATTCGAATAAATAAATGAAAAACGTATTTAGATTAAAGAGAACATTGTTTATTATGTTTACATTGATGATATCTGATGGTAACATCAGTGTATATCATTGTACCATTCTATGACAGTATTTTTTAGTGCTGTAAGTGTATTGTGCTAAAGCAGAATGAGTGTACATTAGGTTTCTGCAGATGATGGATTGACTGGACGTTTGCTCCTCCCTTTTGTTTGTTTTCACCTGTCTTTGCCCTCTTTTTCCCTTTTACTATTGCTATGATGATTTGCAGGAGCGTCTCCTCCTCTCTGTGCTTCCCCGTCATGTGGCCTTGGAGATGAAAGCCGACATTAATGCCAAACAGGAGGATATGATGTTCCACAAGATCTATATTCAGAAGCATGACAATGTGAGGTAAGGGAGACTATTCAAATGACCTGAAAGATGTTTTTCAGTGTTTGCACCATTAAACTTTAACCTGCAATAATCAATTTATTTATGCATTACATCATTTATTAAAGTTAAAAGCTTAACTTTGTTCCAAAACCCACTAAGCTGCTCTCAAAGACTGTTACTATACCTTCCTGCTGACTGAAAATAATAAGCTCATTAACGGACACAACTTATTCTACTTATCCACACTTATTATTATTTAATAATTTTTCCAATTCAATAATTATTATTTAACGTATTATTTAATTAATATTTGATATAATATTAGCATGTAATATTTAACCAACAACATGATACTGTTTCCTTACATTTAGATGTAATATTTTGGCGTGCATAAAATACAAGTAGGCTAAATTTATATTTGTTTTTTTTAAGTATTTGATTATTTAATTTAAATTTTTTATTTTTGTGTTGGCATTGGATGAAATATAATGGATTAGTCATTCATTCATTCATTTTCTTTTCGGCTTAGTCTCTTTATTAATCTGGAATGAACCGCCAACTTATCCAACATATGTTTTACGCAGCGGATGCCCTTCCAGCCGCAACCCATCACTGGGAAACAGCCATACACACTCATTCACACACATACACTACGGACAATTTAGCTCACCCAATTCACCTATACCGCATGTCTTTGGACTTGTAGGGGAAACCAGAGCACCCGGAGGAAACCCATTCGAACACGGGGAGAACATGCAAACTCCACACAGAAATAAATTATAAAAGATTTTTTTGAAATTGTTGCAAATTTATTTACAATAAAAAACCTGAAAAATCACATGTACATAAGTATTCACAGCCTTTGCCGTGAAGCTCTAAATTGAGCTCAGGTACATTCTGTTTCCACTGATCATTCTTGAGATGTTTCAGCAGTTTAATTGGAGTTCAGCTGTGGTAAATTCAGCTGATTGGACATAATTTGAAAAGGCATACACCTGTCTATATAAGCTCCCAGGGTTGACAGTCCATGTCAAAGTACAAACCAAGCATGAAGACAAAGGAATTGTCTGTAGACCTCAGAGACAGGATTGTCTCGAGGCACAAGGCTGGGGAAGGTTACAGAAAAATTTCTGCTGCTCTGAAAGTTCCAATGAGCACAGTGGCCTCCATCATTCGTAAGTGGAAGATGTTTGGAACCACTAGGACTCTTCCTAGAGCTGGCCGGCCATCTAAGCTGATGGTCACTCTGCCTGAGCTTCAGCGTTCTTCTGTGGAGAGAGGAGAACCTTACAGAAGGACAATAATCTGTGCAGCAATCCACCAATCAGGCCTGTATGGTAGAGTGGCCAGATGAAAGCCACTCCCCGCCTGGAATTTGCCAAAAGGCATCTGAAGAACTCTGACCATAAGAAACAAAATTCTCTGGTCTGATGAGACTAAAATTGAACTCTTTGGAGTGAATGCCAGGCATTACGTTTGGAGAAAACCAGGCACCGCTCATCACCAGGTTAATACCATCCCTACAGTGAAGCATGGCGGTGGCAGCATCATGCTGTGGGGAAAGATGAGTGCAGCAATGTACAGAGACATCCTGAACGAAAACCTGCTTCAGAGTGCTCTTGATCTCAAACTGGGGCGACGGTTCATCTTCCAGCAGGACAATGACCCAAAGCACACCACCAAAATATCAATGGAGTGGCTTCACAACAACTCGGTGAATGTCCTTGAGTGGCCCAGCCAGAGCCCAGACCTAAATCCTATTGAACATCTCTGGAGAGATCTGA
>CAIGQW010053321.1:6175059-6189988 GCA_903798125.1 Danio choprae
TGTGTATATATGTGTGTATATATATATATATATATATATGTATATATATATATATATGTATATATGTGTGTATATATATATATATATATATATATGTATATGTATATGTATATGTTTGCATGTTCTCCCCGTGTAATGCTTCACCCTAATGAGTTCACACCAAATGCGAATCTAAGTGTTTGTGTTAGAGGATTACATACAAAGCCAATGCAAATGTGTGAACAGAGGTGAATTTACACCAGACTGCGTGAATGATGTGGAGTGTGTGAATTTTCACCTTTCGCGAGTAATCTAGAGCGTGTGTTGCTTTGCGTCTGATGTGAACCCAGCATAATGCATTAAGTCCCAAATGCCTTAATAAAGGAAGAGGCAAACATCACATGAGATTAGTGTGTTGTTCAAGCCCAACCTGCTTTTTGGACTCTCTTTTTTAAACATTTCTGGAAATCGTCTTTGATATGGAGCCTGAACATCCTGGACTTCAGTCAAAGCTACTGTCACGCTAGCTTGAGTGTCAGACCAGCCCTGAGCTGTGTGAAATAAAGCTAGATCAGTGTCAGCATTTGTTGAAAGCTCTGTAGATGAACATTGAATAGGAAAAGTCATTACAGCCCACAAGGATTTGTTTTGTCTTTCATTCAAGGCACACAAAGAGGAGCCATATCTGTTACCAGACTCCCAAAGGGGAATATCAGGCTTTATTCACTTGCTTGTCTTTGTAGGCACAACATTCTCTTAAAAGTCCACTAAAGTGCCTTGAAACGTGCAGCTTTGTTTAACATGTGATGTAACTTCAACTGAATTTCAAGGCAGGACATATGACGTGGCCCCTCCCTCTTTCTTAATACAGCCAATGCCATTTTGTTTTAATACTGTTAATACTGTTTTAATACGTTAAAATTATTGTAATGCATTGCTATTGACCTTATTCTTCAATGCGGAAGTCCGCTCGTTTTTGTGATTTGTTTTAGAACTTCAGATTCAGTTGCCTATGGGAGAAATGACTAGGAATAATAATCGGCAGAAAACGGTCAAACTACTTGTTCTACAAACAAGCGTGTTTATGACTATACATAAAATGTAGAATAATATAAAAAGAAAACGTAAGTTTGCAACATCAAGCAGCATAAGTTGTTTTCTTGAGCCAAAAAGATTCTGTGTCTGCTCATATGTCAAGAATAAGGTCAATAGAGGGCACACAGTCCCATCCAGACCTTTCTGCTGTGCCAGTGGCATGGTAATGGAGCTGTAGCGCTGGGACCACATTAGTTAGCTCATATTGTATTTATGTAAAGTCCGCCTCGCAAATGGTCAGTTGAAATGAATGGGTGTGGGCGAGGATTTCAGTTGTCAGCCTGGTAACTGTGGCAACAGTGTAATATAGGTGATTGTGCACTCCGCTGATAATGTGGATGAGAGCTGATTAATGACAATGACCTGATTTTTCATAAGGTTTATTCATATGACATGCTTTTATCTACAATGAAAAAGTTTGTGCATTTTGCAGTGTATATATTGCCTGAAATAAAGTCCTTGACTTTGGTGTCGCTACACTTCATATTTTGTTAGGAGCTCTTGTTGTTTTGGTATTTATGGATGATAGGAGAGACGTGCACCATTAGTTGTTGTTGCTTTTATTTGTTTTTACTCAATTAAAATACACCTTTGAATGTCCATGGAACATTATTTCACACATCTTGTCACCTTTTTTTTTTTTTTTTTTTTTTACAAAGCTGTTTGAAACATTTAAGTAAGGCAAGGCAGGGTATGTTTATTTATAAAGCACGTTTCATACACAATGGTAATTCAAAGTGCTATACTTAAAAAACAAGAATAAAAGACCCATAAAATACAGCAAATACAGGAAATAAAAATAAATAAAATCATTGTACACTCAAAAATGTTGTTTTGCTGCTTGTTTAAAGTACATATTTAAAATGAGTTGAAACAAAACAATTCTTAAGGATTTTTTGGGACAACTTAATTGTCTTTACAAATTTAAGTGGATTGAACAAAACAATTAAGTTAACTGAATCGATGTGTGTTGGGACAACATGAAGGGATTGTGTGGAACCCAGTATTATTTTTACAGTGTAATTTAAAATTGTCATTTTTAATGTGTCATTTTAATTATATTAACCATGATAGATTTTCATATTAAAACATTTAAGATGTTGAACAATGGTAAAACAATAAGATCTCTAAAGCAACAATATTTAAACACTTCAAAAAAATGCTTGGTTTCACACAACCGATTTGTGTTGAGACAACATGAATGTATTAGTTTATAACTTATTAGTTTTTCAAATTTAAGTGGATTGAACATAAAACAATTAAGTTGTCCAGCAAAAAAACCCAAGAATTGTGCTGTTTAAGCTCATTTTATATAAGTAGTTTGAACAAACAGCAAACGTAATTTTTTTTAAGTGAAGCAACCAAAGGTGAATCATGGTGCCATGGCAAATCTGTATTGGTTAATCAGTTAATATACATTTTTTTATTTTTATTTTATATTTTTTGTGACATTTCTCTCTCTTTCTGTTTCCACAGTATCCTCTTTGCTGACATTGAGGGCTTCACCAGTCTGGCTTCCCAGTGCACTGCCCAGGAGTTAGTGATGACCCTCAACGAGCTTTTCGCACGATTCGACAAACTGGCAGCCGTAAGTGTCCACAGAACAGCCCACGCCTTCAGCCGAGCAGCTTTTTTTAAAAGCAAAACACGCCATGGCAAACTGAGATGCAATAATATTAATTCGACTTGCGTCCCACTCACACAGCTATGATAGACAGGCCCTCCCTCCTTTCAGAAGTGTGTTTGCTTCACACGCCGGGCGTCCCGCTGTTTTCCAGGCTAACTACAGCGCTCAGCATATATGAGTACACCCCATTTTGAAAATGAATATATTTTTATCCATTTCTCAGTGAATATGGGTAATATATATTGGTGCATTTGAACAAAACAGATTTATTAAACAGATATATTTATTAAAATAACACTTTATTGACAGAACATCTTTAGAAATGTAAAGATAATACATGTAAATTCATGCAAAATATTGCAATTTTTTTTATTACAAACTACAACATTTCAACAAAATTTTATATATTTTTTAATTTATTTTGATTTTTGTTATTTTCAAAAAAGTTTATTTAATATTTTTCCCTCACATAAATTTGGGCTACTAATTTTTGAACCATTATTGTAAGTTATTTTGTTAGATTAGCTCCAGATTTGGCTTCAGTACTGACTAAACTAGTGTATATGCACAAATATAATATTGTAAAGCATCATATAGAAAATATTAATTTAAATGAGAGATTTGTGGGGGGTGTACTAATATATGCTGAGGACTGTATCTCCTTGTTATCTATACCGGCGCTGGTGACTCACTGCAGCAGAGTCGCCATGCGTTCATGCACGTACTCATGCCGCTCAAAGGAGAAAACCATCTGCTGTCTGTTCAGATGTTTGCACACTTCTCCAAAGCTTCCAGTGAAAAGACTACAAAAAGTCTGCATTCGTACTTGGGCCTGATGATCAACAATAGAGGTTGTTGTATGGGCTGCGGGTTAAATTAAGGCATGCGCCGGGGTGACATTCAGGTGGCTGTCATAAGACCCGGGCTGCTGCCGTGAGTCCTGTGCCCGACCCCAGGCTCTCTCTTCTGCTTTCTTCTTGCGTGTGTGTGTGTGCGCGTGTGTGTGTGTGTGTGTTTTTTTTATGTTTCTAAAAATTGCTTTAATGCTTGAAATTTCAGTCACATTCAAGGTTGTTACAATCCAGCTGTGATCTTGAGCATTTCAAAGCAAACTAAAAAGCAGTTCTTTCACAACGACTTTTTAGTTTGACAAAGTGGTGGGCAGGTTTGGTCCTGGATAGCCAGTCATGTAGGGTTTACTTTGAATCTTTTTTTTTTCTTTTTTTTAGGCATAGACATAGTTTTGATGACTTACAGAGACTAGGATATTCATTCATTCATTCATTCATTTTCTTTTCAGCTTAGTCCCTTTATTAATCTGGGGTCGCCACAGCAGAATGAACCGCCAACTTATCCAGCATATGTATTACGCAGCGGATGCCCTTCCATCTGCAACCCATCAATGGGAAACACCCATACACTTCCATTCACACACATACACTATGGACAATTTAGCTTACCCAATTCACCTATAGCGCATGTCTTTGGACTTGTGAGGGAAACTGGAGCACCCAGAGGAAACCCACACCAACACGGGGAGAACATGCAAACTCCACACAGAAATGCTAACTGACCCAGCCGAGGCTCGAACCAGCGACCTTCTTGTTGTGAGGCGAGAGCGCAACCCACTGCGCCACCGTGCTGCCCTCGAGACTAGGATATCTTTAGTAAAACATTCAAAATACATAAATCATTAAAACATATTTATTTAGTTGACAATGTTTAAGAAATGTCATTTTGTAAAGTTGTTTGAAAAAATGAATTAGGGGTTTAATTAGTAGGGGGTTAATAAGTAAAATGAATTAGTAGGGGTTTCATTTTTCAAACTGAATGCAAAAAATCATATGCAATTAGATCTGCGACTAATTATTGATTTGTTAGTCAATAAATCTTTAATTTATCGATTAACAGGAAAAAAAAGTATTATATTATAATAAATATTAATGATATTATCTGTAATTATAAAATAATATGACAGACATTTTTTATTGTATAAATATTAAGTTATTTCTTAATCAATAAGCAATTGTTTTATTATCTGGCTTTATCAATTAGTTGTTGCTGATCTATGTACTATATTGCAGTTAATCAAATAAAAAATATAAATATTATTATATTAATTGATACTAAATAATTTTTGTAAATATTTTATTTAAAATTAATAATCAGTTTTGTGTAATTAATAATTATAATGTTTTATTTATTTGTTTAATTATTTATTTTTATCAATTAGTTGTTGCAGATCTTTAAAAAGTCTATTTTACGGTTAAAAAAACATAATCATGGAACTTTTCATATTTGGTTGAGATATATCTCAATTATATGTTATATATCCTTTTTTTATTATTCATTTCCAAGAGCTTTCTGATGAGATTACTCATGTTTTCCAAGAAAAATATCAAAACAAATTGGGATGGATTTTTGGAAATCATGAAAGCGGGATGCCAAATTTACTATATAAAAAAATTGACTGTAGACACAGATTAAAATCTGACCTCTCTAAGCCATTTGGGAACAGTTGGGTTTTAAGTTTGTTTTGTCTTCATAAATCATGTAAATCCCTATGAAAATCCACACCCTTAAAAGGAAAAACCATTTGTGGTATGCGAAGGGGTTTTAATGGGTAAAATGCGTTATATGTAACACATTCCCTTTGTGGGATATCACGTATTACACCCTGATAGATATGAAATGGCATGTGATGCATTATTTAAACTGGTTTAGAATAATGGTCTATTAGTTAATGTATTTACTAACATTAAGTTCGAATAATCTTTAAAATCATTTAATAATCTTAGTTCAACATTAACTAATGCATTATTAAAATGCAAAATTGTGCTTGTTAGCATTTAGTTAATGCAAAGTGAGTTAACATGAACTAACGTTACTTAACAGTAACATTAATAAAGATGAATAAATACTGTAATAAATGTATTACTGATTGTTTGAACTAAAGATTATCTAATGGACCATTATTTTAAAGTGTTACCTTTAAACTTTTAAATTATAGGTCTTATAGACAAACTAATCTAAATGTGAACAACAGCACTTCAAACAGCCGAAATATCTGTCCCTGGACCACAAAACTGTCATAATGTTTCCAATTTTTAAAAATTTAGATGTATACATCACATTAAATCTGAATAAATAAGCTTTCCATTGATGTATGGTATCTTAGAATAGTTCCATTTTTGGCCAAGCTACAACTATTTGGACAGCTGGAATCTAAGGGTTAAATAAAAAAAAATTAATATTGAGAAAATTTACTTTGCATCTCTTTGAAACTTTGCAACATTTTGTCGTCTGCTTCTGCCGCTGAACAATAGTTCCTAGCAAACATTCTATGTTTAAGAGAGGCAAGAGGCAATATGGATTATATACAAACTGACATTAATCTTAACTGACATAAAGCTGTCAAAACAGACAGCATCCAAAACATCTGGTTTACAATGTCTTCCCCCATGTTAGCTGAATTGGTCATTTGATTGCGTCACATGACAAAAATACGTCATTATTTTCAAAAGCCTCAATTTTCAGTCCACACTGCAACACAAAAGCTGAGTTTTCAAATGTATCCACTTTGGACTGTTTTCAAAAAGTTTTGTATCCTAAAAATGCCGTCTCAGTGTGGACGGAAGGTCAAAGTGGAGCAAAAAATATGAGTTTTTAAACGTACGAGTGTGGACATGGCCTAAATGAAGTGTTTAGCAATGCATATTACTAATAAAAATAGTTTTTTTTTGTATATTTATAGTAGGACATTTACAAAATATCTTCATGGAACATGGTCTTTATATTCTAATGATTTTTGGCATTAAAGTAAAATCAATAATTTTGACCCACACAATGTATTTTTGGGATATTGCCGAAACATATTTGTGTAGCATGAGACTTTTTTTTTACTCCAGGGTCAGTTTTTTTTACTCCAGGGTCATGTATTATTTTAGGGTTGTGATTTCTGCTAAATTATCATTGTCTGTGTTCCAGGAGAATCACTGTCTGCGGATCAAGATTCTGGGTGACTGCTACTACTGTGTGTCAGGGCTGCCGGAGGCCCGTGCTGACCATGCGCACTGCTGTGTGGAGATGGGAGTGGACATGATAGAAGCAATCTCGTGAGTATGACAGTGTTGCTTCTGTTCGTCAGACTGGAACAGCAAGGCTTTTGTGTTTTCTTTTAAATGCCCTCTGAAAATATACTTCAGCCTGGAGATACACAGGAGACGCTGTGGTGAATTGAGACCTGCTGCGATCCCCAGAAATGGATACACTTTGATGTCCCTTTTCCAATCGTCTCATTATTGCAGTGCTTTTCAAAGTCCAGACTCCGGAATTTAATCCGGACCCGCCTCCATTTTATATTTCAAGAGCACTAATTATGTGTAAGGGAAGTGTGGATTTACGGCTTTAATAAATGCATGTTAAGTTTGTAATCTTGTTAGTTACTTTCGGCGATGGTTCGATTTGAAACCAAAGGTGACATTTAAAGGTTTGCTGTTTGAAGCTGTTGTCATGACATCCAGACAGCACCTTCATGACTTCACTGCAGTGAGCGTTTGAATGGGTGTGGATGTCAGTTTCCAGAAAAGAAACGTTTACGAAGAGAATAGTTTGACAGAGGTATTCATTCATTTCTGCACAAAACTCTTCTGTTTGATTTGTTTGAGTTGGAGTTGGAAATGTCAAATGCCACTATGAAACAAAAGTTTAGTCAGGTGACAAAATACATAAAGTGTCATTTCTCAGACTAGACTGCTCTGTGTTTTGCACCATTTTAGTTTTAGCCTGCCTCTGGATGTTTTTTTTTTTTCTCACTTTTGCTGTTTTGCCACTTTTGCAATTATTATTAATGTATTTTTAAATGCAAAAGTCACTATTTGTAATTGTTGAATTATGTATGTGCGTGTTTATTAATAGTTTTGTTGTAATAATTTTTTTCCAGACTTTTGACATTCAGATTTGGACATTTAAATTGAGACTTTGAGAACCCCTCCATTATTACACAGTATTTACATGGTTAGATTTAGTCATTAAATTGCATGTTGTCATAATTGGTCCTCTTTGTCAATATGTATGCAAAAAAAGTCACAGAAGTATTTCAGCAAGGATTTTCCAGAGATTTTCAATCACATGCAGATCAGGACACTGAGCTGGCCATTTCAATGATTTCAGCTTCAAGAAACTGCTTTACCTGTTTTGCTGTGTGACGGTGCTCATTACCCTGCGTGAAAATTTGCTGGCTGATTGGGCGATTGACCCAGAGAAGGAATCATGTTTTTGACACATTTTTAAACATAACAGTTTTAATAATTAATTTCTAATAACTAATAATAAAGCTAATAATATTGACCTTAAATATCGTTTTAAAAATTAGAAAACTGCTTTTATTCCAGCCAAATTAAAATACATAAACTTTCCCCAGAAGGATAAAATATTATATGAAATACTTTGAAAACATCCTTGCTCCATTTAAAGATCATTTGGGAAATTATTTTTTGACAGGAGGGCAAATAATTCTGCCTTCAACTATATATGTAGCTTACACAAATATGCTTACAAAAACTTTTTTTGTTTGTTTACTCCTGGTTTTATAACTTTAAAAAGGAAGAATCGGTGACATGGAAATTGTAGGTTATTCTCTAATTTTGATGTCCACTGTATACTGTTTAATGTCAGAAACTTGCACGTGTCATTATGTTATTAATATGGTTGTTGACGCAAATGCATTAATGCGTTAATTATTTTAATGTGTTAACGCTTGCATTAATGTGTTGAAATAATTGGATGAAAACAAACTACTGAAGCATGCAGAATAGGATAATGTAATCTACACCATGCAGTTTGCAACTTACAAGCTTTAACCTTTGGCGGAAGCTACAGTATGTAGGCTCTCCATTGTTTTTCCCCTCATGTTATAAAACATTAAGACTATGACTATACTAGATTTACTCATCAAATGCATAAATCATTAGCTTGTATATATTGTGTTTCTTAAGTAAAGAAAATGTTGTGCTCATTTAAACAGCCTGTTCTTTATTCATCTTGAAATGCAAACAAGAACAGACAGTCCAAACTGTGCACTTCATTTAACACTGAGGCAGGAGGGAGGATTTACAGACAGATTTAGGATCCAGTAAAGTTGAGATTTGTTCACAGGCTTTTCATTTTGATTTAATTATTTAGAAAATCCACAGATGGAAGGGTCAACAACATCGATTTAGGACATAAAAAAAGTAAATACAAGGTTTCTGCCTGACAGGAATGACATGTAGTGTGTATATAATAATTCAAGTTTAGATGGGATATTAATAAATGGTTTAATATCTAAAATATACTTAACACTGTGTCTGCATGTTGATACTTCTTTCTAGAAAACAAAATCACAAATGATTTGCTAACTTCTATTTTAAAAGTAATTTACAGAATTTTCATAGAAAACGAACAAAAATGGAACTAGAGCACTCTTATAATACTCAGTTTCACCTCCTCTCAAATGTCACTTGATCAATATTTTCTGAAGCTTTAGTGCATCTCTTCACTGAAAAAGGAACATCTTCAGAATCTGTTTTGTGTCAAAGGAAAAGGCCACTTTTAACTGAAGGTTCATGGAAAGGCTGAGCTCAGAGAGAACACTTAATTTTGCTTAAAATGGCTAAATTGTCCTAGGCATTGCGTTCTTTCTAGAAACTTTGAATTGCCCTGAGTGGGTTTGTCCGGCACTTCTAATTAGTCAGGTCGGTCATTGTTTAATTGAGTTGTTTCTGAGTTATTTGTCTGGTGTGCGTGTGGACGTGTCTGCAGGCCTGAGTCCTCTAATGTTCAGTATGTCGGAGCAGTTGTTTGTTAAGGCAGGAATGGCGCTGGTGACTGGCTTTCTGCTCCACTGAGCACGTGTCTGTGTTTCTCTGAGCTCCAGCCAGCCGCCCAGCACCCCGTCACAGGAAGAGACCATTTTTCCGCAGACTTGCCTGTCGCACTCAATGTTCGAAGGAGTTTGATGGCTTGTTTGCCGTGTGACGTCGGGACCAGAATGTGCTGGTAACTTGTTGATGTGCCTGGTGGAAAGGTGCGTTTCGGGGAGCTCTGAATCCACCTTGGGATTTTTCTTAAAGGGAAAGTGATGAAATGTGTTTTGTGAGAAAGGTTGTGAATTAATTTATTATATTGAAATTGCTGAACTTGCTGATTGCTGGTCAAATGTAGGAAATGCTGTTGTGTTGGTTTATTGAGAGCGAGTAAAGAGAAAGCCACCATTTCCTCTTAAAACGTAAAAATTCTTATATTTTCTGCAGTCCTTTTATATGGAGTAAAATAGTTTTTATTTATACAGGATTTTTTAATAGTTTTATTTATAATTTTATTTTGTTGTGTGTTTTTGTTGTTGTCTTCTGTTTTTGTTTAGCCTTTTTTGCTGTGTTTTTTTGTGTTGTTTTTTTTTGCTTTTGTGGCTTTTGCTGTTTTTTTTCTTGTTGTTGTTTTTGTTAACTAATTGGTAGGAGAAAAAAATGAAATTCATCTCCTCCGTTTATAAACCGCTCTCACAAATTCTTATACTGATTCCTTAATTTTTCAAACCATGCACTGGGAATATTAAACCGTACCCATGTTTCTTTTCCTTCACTTTCATCAATTGGTTTTTCGTCAAAAACGTTTTGTTCCTCACCACTGGCTTGCTTGGTTTTGGGACTTGTGTAGCTGGACATTGAAGGATTTGCTCTTCAGTGTTTGGACTTTAAGCAGTGAAAATTAAACCACACTGAACTGAACTAAACTGAACTTCAACTCTGAAAACTGGACTGACACAGTTTCAATTTGCTAGAACTTCTATATTAAGCTGCTTTGACACAATCCACATTGTAAAAGCGCTATATAGATAAGGATGAATTGAATTGAATTAATCCATGTGTGCACTTTCAAAATGGATTGTCAATGATTTCTAAATTGTAGTCTACTGATTAAGTTTTTTAGAAAAACAGCAAATTTCCAGGTTAGTTTTGTGTTATATAGAGCCCAGAAAGTCACTTGTGGGAGGAAAACAAACGGTCTTACATTACACCTCTTTTGTTTAAAAACTAAATGATATGGTATGGTATGATTTACAAAATATGAGTACACAATCTGGATATTTGTGGGTACGGTTTAATAATCTGTGGGCATAGTTTGTTAAACTGATGTGAGTATGGTTATATATATTGCAAAATTGAATTGCAAAATTGTCACCACTGAAGTTTATTTATTTTTCTTGAAGGTGACTTCTGTAGCGTTAGGTTTTTTTATGTGGTTTTGGCTTTTATTTTTCATTTTGTTTTGCTTTGAATTCAGTTGTTGAATCTGTTTTTGTTTTGCTTTTACTTTTGCTTAACTTTTTTTTTGTGCGTTTTTAAAGTCTTTTTTTCATCTTGACTTTTGTTTCTTGTTTAGATTTTTTCTTGTTTCATTTTTCATCTGAATTGATTTTTGTTTTTGCTTTTTTGTTGTTCATGGCCTGTCTCTTGTGTGATATTTGTTATATAATAAGCCTACATGATTACAGTTTTAATTCATGTAACACTAATATTTGTTACATTTAAAATATAAATAATTCATATATTATTGCCTGGATGTGCTTTTTTACACTTTAAAAGCACCACTTTCTTAATGAAAAATCAATGTTTCTCCAAAGGCACTTTATTCTCGTTTGAGCTGATAGCAGTCATCATGAATTATAATAAGGTTTAGTAGATTAAAATCCCCTTTCTCCTTGACTAAAGGTGATATGGTGGCACAGCTTATGTCACATTCTGTACATACTTCATCAAAGCTTATATTTAAACCGCTTTCACAGTAATGTCTAGCAACACTGGAAGTTTTAATATCAACCCAGAGTTTAAAATTAGCATAGAAACAAATTATGAATCCCTCAATTAACAGTTCTATAATTTTTTTGTATGTGTGTGTGTACTCCAGGTTGGTCAGGGAAGTCACCGGTGTGAACGTCAACATGCGTGTTGGAATACACAGCGGGCGCGTTCACTGCGGGGTGCTGGGATTAAGGAAATGGCAGTTTGATGTCTGGTCCAACGATGTCACCTTGGCCAACCACATGGAAGCTGGGGGCGAAGCAGGGTGGGTTCATGAACTTTGGATGTATTTATTTATTTATTTTTGCTCATGTTTTCTCACCTGAACTCCCTGTGTCTCTTCACTTTTAAAATCTGATTCTTTTTCCATTAACACAAGGCAAGTTTAGACGTGTCTCTGTACTGTTATCTTTCTCACCATAGCTTTGTTCAGGGTAGCATACTGCTTCTGTCATGTCAATTCATGTCACTTTTATTTATATAGTTCTTTTTTCAGCACATACTCGCATAATAGATGCAGACTTCAATTATGAGTCCATATTAAATTCAGGAAAGCAGCTCTAAATAGGCAAGTGTCATTATTCGGGTCTGTTTTTGATATAGTTCAGTTTAATTACTGTAAAATTCACTAATCATGTTTTTTTTTATTCAGATATGGAGACTTGAATAAGGCAGTAGTGTCATTAATCAACCCAAGTTACTTCAGTATGGTTTAATTTAGTAATTCAGTCAAAATTAATTAATTGTGAAACACGATTTTGCAAAGTATTTTTGTATTCTGTAAGTGTAGTACCTGATTGATTTACAACTGTTATCAAAAACTTTGCTGTTGTTTAAACCAGGGTTTTCAATTTTGTAGATTATCCTGATATAAGGGACCTCCAACCTAATGTAAATTCAACCTATATATTGTGTTTTTATAGATTTTATTTATTTACACAGACAAGTACATATGCACGCTTATTGTTATTTTTGTTTTATATTCAGTGTATGACAATCTCACAATCTTATGCACTTTATATGTCTTGTCACACTGAATGTAACACTTTTAATAATATCTTTTTATTATCTTTTTATGAAAGTATGTTTTATTTCCCCAAAATGAATGTCATTTGCTGACAACGACTGTTTATTGCTTCATAATATGTTCTGTTTCTCACACTATTAAAAATAGTAGGCACCATGTATTCACTAGCACTCCATTCTGCCTACTATACGTAATGCCACATTTTTTAAAATCATCTCAGACGTATACATATCACCAAGGCCACTCTAAACTACCTGAATGGGGATTATGATGTGGAACCTGGATCTGGTGGAGAAAGAAACGTGTATCTCAAGAAGCACAACATTGAAACCTACCTCATTGTGGGCTGCAGTCAGAAGCGGGTGAGACTTTTTTTGGTTAAAACAGGCAACAAAATGTACCTGTCAATGTTTACATTTTGTGCATTTTATTTTGTGTGTGTGATAGGTCACACTTCACAATAAGATTTCATTAGTTAATGTTAGTTAATGTATTTACTATCATTAACTAATAATGAGCAATACTTGTACTGCATTTATTAATCATAGTTTACTAATGCATTATCAAAATCCAAATTCGTGCATGTTAACATTAGTTAATGCACTTTGAGTTGATGTAAACTAGCAATGAACAGCTTTATTTTAATTAACTAACATTAAATAACATAAAAAAATTATGTAATAAATGTATTGTTCATTGTTTGTTCATGTTAGTAAATCCATTAGCCACTGTAACAACCTTTTTATAAAGTGTTACCATGTGTTATGTAAAGAAACATGTACTTTGGATATTATAAGTGTTTCATTTATTGAACTTTATCCATTATTTGTGTCTGTAGATTTCAATTATAATACATATATTTAAGGCAGTTTTCTCAAAATTAGTTTTATTCTTCTACATGAGCCATAAATGCCCACTTAAGCAGCCTTTACATACACAAAACCTCAGTTTTAATCACATCTGTATTCTGAAGGTTTATACAGAGGGATGTTTGTTCATGGTTTCCCTGATTATATGTGACATTGTATTTACATTTTTATGACTGCTGCATTTTCTGAATTATGGAGTGATCATAAAGAGATTGCAAAAATCCAAATCCAAAAATCACATCTGTAAAACCCTTTGGCTCTAATAAAGATGTCAATAAATCAATCAATCAATAAATAATACAATAAAAAAGTAATGTTCATATTTTTGAACAAGGAATGTCTCCAAATAAATAATGGCTTATTTGCATATTAAAATATTATATTTTTAATAGCAAAACAAAACGGCTGCATCCCTTTATGTAATCAATCTGCTTTGGTTGTAAGGTGATAAATATTATTATTTTTAAAATTTTTTGCATATTCACCAGCAGTGACTTGCCTCAATTTTATAATTCAGATGTATTATTTCAGATGTGTTTATTGTTGTGTGTTTTTAATTACTCTACAAACTCTGTAATTCAATACACCTGGTGTTCAACAAGCGATCATTCTCCAGTAATATTCACATCCTTTTTCTAATGCAAAAACACCTAGTGCTCAGAAATGGCATGCCTCACATGATGGCAGAAGATGAATGCAAATGAACTCTGTAGATGCATTCAGGGAAATGTGACATCAGAAAACATGCTAGCTAATGACTCTGACATTGAGAAAGCATAGATTGTAATACTGCTCTGGTTTTATATTCCCTCTCACAGAAAGAAGAAAAGGCCATGATTGCTAAGATGAACCGGCAGCGCACCAACTCGGTCACTCATAACAGCACTCACTGGACCGACCGGCCCTTCTATAATCACCTGAATGCCAATTCTGTTTCCAAGGAGATGAAGAGGATGGTGAGGAAGCTGCATTTTAGAAAGGGCCGCGTTTACCACCCTTGTACCATGAGAATATTAACTGTGTGCTGAAAAAAAAACATGTCTGTTTGAATTTACTCTAATTGGCGTGTCTAAAACCCATTAGGGCCTCTGTCGGAGGATAAGGCCGCTGACAGGGGAGGCTTTTTGTGTCCTGTGTTAACTAAGCCTAAACAATCCCAAGGACATTGCTTAGGGGCCACATGTAAAGGGTGTCCTGCCCTTTGTGGTCGTCCCTGTTCTTTCATTGAGTTCTCAGGTCTTCTTTGGCTCTGGAACCCAAAGGGAACAACATTCTAATTAAATAAAGTTGAATTGCCTCACATACCGGCCTGAGGGATTTAATCACGCAAAGTGGAACCAGCAATTAGTCCCTGTGCACACCATGGGAATAGCCTTTATCTTTTTTTTTTTTTTTTTTTAGGTCAGAATTACCTGTCTTTTCATCTTGGTTAACATAGTAAGAAGGAACAGGGAAATCCATTCTATATTCAAGCTATGAAGTAAATAAATAT
>CAIGQW010053321.1:6211788-6256956 GCA_903798125.1 Danio choprae
ACTATAGTCCTGCACTTTTGAACAGGAGGGAAAGGTGTCTATAAATGATCAGTCACTACTTTCTGCCACTGCATCCATTTGGATGAAATCAGAAGCTAGTCTCGTAACCAAGTAAGCAGAATATGTTTGGCCTTTCTCCAAAAAGGGTTTGTGTATCCTGTCAAGTACAATACAATGTAATTGTGAGTAGAAAATGGATGTGCAGGAGGCAAAATGGCAAGTGAGTGTTTTAAAACAGCCACAGTTGTTTAAATCTTGGCAAACACATCTGCAAATATTGATTTTCGCCTTGCGTTTATGGTGCGAGAGGGACAACGAGTTTGTATCCTGTTGGGATGTTTCTCCGTTATCAATCTTCACCATTTTTTGCACTGCAGCTCGACCAGCAATCCCTTCCCTCTCAGTTTGATGGTACGACCCAATGAATGTCCGTTTTCTCCAATGAGGCCTTTGTATGTAAAGAATCAGAGCTTGTACACAAATTGTATAAAAGTTCTCCATGAAGTGACATGTTTTTTTTTTTCTTTCTTTTTGCTTTAACTGTTTCAGATCTTCAGTATACATCCAGATATGGCTATTATGTAATGTGTTGGGGGGAAAAAATCTACATTTCCTTCCTCAAATGTGTTTTAAAAAGATAAACTATATTTGGTCCTGTTCTACTGTCTCAAACTTGGACTCATCTGGGCTTCCAGAATCATTTCAGTCTTTATTTTCCTAATCAGTGCCATTTTCTTGCCAGCAATTTAAAAAATAAAATATCTGGTTGAATGTTTTTGTATTTTTATGTCATCATGATGATAGTACGACCTTTCAGTGCTAGATGACAATCATATGCTTTTGCTTTACGCTAAAGGTGAAGTGTGAAGTTTTAGCGCCACAAAACACGCTCGCTTTCCACCATTGGTCAGACAATATTTCAGTCCCACCCCCAAACTCACGCCATTGGTTAAACCAGTGTTACCTCGTCGGAACAGCTCAGAGATTATTCATCCTCAGAGACCAAAGAAACAAAGGAATCTCAAGGCATACAAAGCAGTTCTCGAGGTCTAATATTTCTTATTTTGCCAAGAGAGGACAGATCTCTGCACCTGGCTCTGGCTCTCTCAGGTTTGGCTGTTTCGGGTTTGACTGCGATCTTACTCCACCGACTGGCCCTGGTGGCTCCAAAACGAAACTGCATAAAAAAACACTGAAGCCAATATACCTGTAAAACACACGTTTTATGTGTATATGATTCGTCAGTGTATGAAAAGAGTTCTGTTTCTACGGTCCTGTTGCATTCAACACATTGGTCAGACAATATTTCAGTCCCACCCCCAAACTCACGCCATTGGTTAAGCCAGTGTTACCTCGTCGGGCAGGTCGAGATTCTCAAACAAAAGTTTTAATAGCGACACGAGGAGGACATAAGTTGTAAATGGATGGCTTGTATGTCTCTACACATTTAAGAGGAAGAAGAAAGTATTTTAACATCACCCAAAATTACACACTTCAGCTTTAATTCACTTTCTTGTGTTTGTCATCCAAACGAAAGGACTGAGGTAAGACGTCAAGCAAATGCCACACATTTTCTGTCCTGCTGATTATACTGACGTATTATTTCAGTGGAGCTTCACCTTGGGTTGTCTTTGCTTTTTTGCCATGTCGAAACTCAATGCTGTTTTTTTTTTTGTTTGTTTGTTTGTTACATCCAAATAAACTATTATAACATTAAACTAATTTTGAAATTACTTTATGATTATAACGTTAGTGTTTGCAACGCAGCTCTACTGAAATACGTCTTCATGTTTCTTTTTGTTTGTTTTCTTTGTAAAGTTTACCCAAAATATACTTAAAAATGGTTTCAGTAGTTTTCATTTTCTCAAAATGAAAATGTTGTCAGTCCCTTTCATGTCATTCTCAATATGTATGTTTATTTAATTAATTAGTATTTATGTTTACATTTTTTGAAATGGCTTTAATTTGGGGTTCATACAGTTTAAATGGATTAAAGTACCTGGGCTCTCAAGCTCAAAATAAACAATAACTTAGTCAAATAGACAAACCATTTACAGTTGCACGTCAAATTGTACAGTCGTGGCTAAAAGTTTTGAGAATAACACAAATGTTAGTTTTCACAAAGTTTGCTGCTAAACTGCTTTTAGATCTTTGTTTCAGTAGTTTCTGTGATGTACTGAAATATAATTACATGCACATTTCAAAGGCTTTTATCGACAATTACATGACATTTACGCAAAGAGTCAGTATTTGCAGTGTTGGCCCTTCTTTTTCAGAACCTTTGCCATTTGACTAGATATGCTCTCAATCAACTTCTGGGCCAAATCCTGACTGATAGCAACCCATTCTTTCATAATCACTTCTCTGAGTTTGTCAGAATTATTGGGTTTTTGTTTGTCCACTCGCCTCTTGAGGATTGACCACAAGTTCTCAATGGGATTAAGTTCTGGGGAGTTTCCAGGACATGGACCCAAAATTCCAACGTTTTGGTCCCCGAGCCGCTTCGATATCACTTTTTCCTTATGGCACGGTGCTCTGTCGTGCTGGAAAATGCATTGTTCTTCACCAAACTGTTGTTGGATTGTTGGAAGAAGTTGCTGTTGGAGGGTGTTTTGGTACCATTCTTTATTCATGGCTGTGTTTTTGGGCAAAATTGTGTGTGAGCCCACTCCCTTGGATGAAAAGCAACCCCACACATGAACAGTCTCAGAATGCTTTACTGTTGGCATGACACAGGACTGATGGTAGCGCTCACCTTTTCTTCTCCGGACAAGCCTTTTTCCAGATGCCCCAAACAATCGGAAAGGGGCTTCATTGGAGAATATGACTTTGCCCCAGTCCTCAGCAGTCAATTCGCCATACTTTTTGCAGAAGATCAATCTGTCCCTGATGTTTTTTTTTTGGAGAGAAGTGGCTTCTTTGCTGCCCTTCTTGACACCAGGCCATCTTCCAAAAGTCTTCGCCTCACTGTGCGTGCAGATGCGCTCACACCTGCCTGCTGCCATTACTGAGCAAGCTCTGCACTGGTGACACTCCGATCCCGCAGCTGAATCCTCTTTAGGAGACGATCCTGGCACTTGCTGGACTTTCTTGGACGCCCTGAAGCCTTCTTAACAAGAATTAAACCTCTTTCCTTGAAGTTCTTGATGATCCTATAAATTGTTGATTTAGGTGCAGTCTTAGTAGCCACAATATCCTTATCTGAAGCCATTTATATGCAACGCAATGATGGCTGCACGCGTTTCTTTGCAGGTCACCATGGTTAACAATGGAAGAACAATGATTTCAAGCATCACCCTCCTTTTAACATGTCAAGTCTGCCATTCTAACCCAATCAGCCTGACATAATGATCTCCAGCCTTGTGCTCATCAACATTCTCACCTGAGTTAACAAGACAATTACAGGTCCTTTAATGACAGCAATGAAATGCAGTGGAAAGTTTTTTTTTCAGGATTTAGTTAATTTTCATGGCAAAGAAGGACTATGCAATTCATCTGATCAATCTTCATAACATTCTGGAGTATATGCAAATTGCTTTTCCAAAAACTTTTCCAATTTCCAATATTTATGTAATTGTCAAAACTTTTGGCCACGACTGTACTTGTATATGCATTCTGGTTTTTGATTGGCCTTTCTTTTGACGTCTATGTTGTATTTCAGATGATTGCGGACCGTTGGACAGTGAGATGATTATCTAAAGGTAAGGGTATCCAGAAACATTACCAAACAAACCATGTTGTATGTCATTTTGTAAAATATTTAATAACTACATTTGGGATGTTACATTAAATGTCCAGAGGGTGGCAGCAGCGCGCTTTCAATGTTTGTTTTTCTGCATGTGGCAACATTTCTGCATGAAAACACATTTTCTTAGTTGTGTACCAATTTGCAGCTACGACCCCCTCCCCCAATATTTGTTTGTTATTTTAAAACTGAAACAAAGCTGCTGTCAGAGTATTAATGTGTCCAGAAATATGAGAACGAAGAAAAGAAACCCCACAGAGTGGCTGTTTGGTCACTCAAGCATGTTATAATTCACATAATTTCAGTACACTTTTCCCACTGGCAGACCTGACCTTTTTTATCTTAAAAATGTGCCCGTGAAATACCCCCCGTTTGACTGCACTTGAATTTAGTCTCTGCATGCGTCCGACTCGGCCAGTTTGACTGCGCAAAGCTGTTTTATGAAGCATTAAAGAAAGGCCATTGAGCTGGGCGTGAGAATGGCATTTCATTGACATTAAAAACAGTCTAATGGCCCAATGGTTTTTGGCTTTGATCCAAGCAGTCAAAAGGGTAGAAAGACCTGAGGCGAAGCACAATGTCATAAAAATCAAAAACAACAACAAAAAGCTCATATGATGTCGTTATTTTATAGATCCCTTGAAAATTACAAGGATTGTTTTTTGTTGTTGTTTTTTTTAAGTTCATCTGGTCCATTTTTTCCGATCACACAATGTGTTACAATGATTAATGCATGGTTTATTGTCTGTTTGTTTTTCTTTTTACTTTATACACGCACACAAACATGTACAAAAAAAGTAAAACAAATCAAGAAATCATGGATATATACACTGAATATAGATTCAAGCACAAATGCACTTTTATGCATATCGTAAAAACAGGCTAAATGATTAGCTCTCCTGTGAAAATTTTTTATATTTATATTTTTAAATATTTCTCAAGTGATGTTGAACAGAGCAAAGACATTTCCTCAAATATTTTTCCTTGTGTATTTTTCTTATTTCTCTGAAATAATTTTTTTTTAGGGTAAATATTATTGGCCCAGTGACATGGTGGCTCAGTGGTTAGCACTGTTGCTTCACAGCAAGAAGGTTGCTGGTTCAAGTCCCGGCCGGGCCAGTTGGCATTTCTATGTGGAGTTTGCATGTTCTCCCTGTGTTCATGTGGGTTTCCTCTGGGTGCTCCGGTTTCCCCCACAGTCCAAAGTCATGCGCTATAGGTGAATTAAATAAACTAAATTGGCCATAGTGTATGTGTGTGCATGAGTGTGTATGAATGTTTCCCAGTAGTGGGTTGCAGCTGGAAGGGCATCCGCTGTGTAAAACATATGCTGTATAAGTTGCCGGTTCATTCCGCTGTGGCAACCCCAGATGAATAAAGGGACTAAGCCGAAGAAAAATGAATGAATGAATATTATTGGCCCTCTTAACTTAAGAAAAAAATTTGGCTACAATCTAATCCTAATTAACCTAACTTGCCTAGTTATCCTTATTAATGTAGTTAAACTTTTAAATTGAAATTTCTTGCAAATTGTAAATTGAGTATCTTGCAAAATAACTAGTAAAATATTATGAACTGTCATTACGGTAAAGACAAAAGAAATTAGTTTTTAAAACTATTATGTTTAAAAATGTGTTGGAAAAAAGTCTCTGTTAAACTGCACTTAGGAAATATTTTTAAAAATAATTTAAGGTGGGCTGATAATTTTGACTTCAACTACATGTAAAATTACATTTTTGTGAAAATAAATATATAAAAAAATATCTGAGAAAAGTGAAAATAGACTCACAAAAGCGTTTTTCCTCTTTTGTCCCCAATGCTTCATAGTTCAAGAAAGTATGCTCTGCAACTTTACATCAGCAGTAAAAATAAGCTGGAAAGAAATAACATCAATTACATGGACGTCAGTAATGTACAGACTTTTCCCCCTCAACCAAGTACAAATAAGCCTAAATGGGCTGCAATTTTCGAACACACAAAAGCATGAAGTGCATCACCTGGAACATTTCCTTTATTAGTCACGCTTCTATAAGCCAGATGACTTGTTCTAATAACCACATTCATCACCACCACCATCATCATCATCACTGCAGCTCTAAGAGAGTTAAGTCTATAAATTTGGTGGATGACTTCTCGCACATGACTTACTCTAGAGCAGGGGTGGGCAAACTTGGTCCTGGAAGGGCCGATGTCCTGCACAGTTGATTAATGTTTTAGCTAAACTGTGCAGGACACTGGCCCTCCAGGACTGAGTTTGCCCACCCCTGCTCTAGAGGCACAAATTCAAACACTTTCATAAATTAAAGTTAAAGTGCATAATCTGAATAGCCACATCTTATTATTGTTCACAAATGTGATCCCGGAGTCTGTTGAGTATTAAAGCCTGCTCGGCTGGACTACTCAACAACTTCTTCCCACAGGCTGATAGAGCCCTCAACTCCAGTCAACTTAACCCCCTCTGAAACCTCCCCATGTATTCCTGAGTATGTCCCATACAGGTGAGTGGGCTTAACAAACCACCTGTGAAAGGACACCCCCTTGTCTCTCTGACTCTTGCACCAGGTTGCACATTTGCACCATAGACACTTTCCTAATCACCCCATGTCTCTTGGAAACACTGTGCATTTTAAATTGTGCTTCATTCAAGTGAGTGGGCTTGACAAACCACCTGTAGAAACACTCTTCTCTCTTATGCACCTGACACTTTATCTAAACTCCACCTTACAAGGACTCAATGTTTACTATAAATGTACCACAATCATGTTGCACTGCTTGCTTCAACCTTAATTACCTCTTGCACAATATTAGACCTTAAATACCTTTTTTGCACAATATCCTGCACAACATTGTTCAATCTAACGTAAAAGTACTTGTATAGCCTGTCTTATGTGTATAGTTTAGGTATTTTATTCTATTTTATAATATATGTTAGTTATGCATAGATTTTTTTTATAATAGCTTTTATGTCCAGTGTTGTTTGTGTATTTATGATTAATCCATGTAGCACCGTTGTCCTGCGAGACACGACATTTCGTTCCTCTGTATGTCCACACATGCAGCGGAATGACAAAAAAGCACGACTTGACTTAAAGGGACAGTTTACCCAAAAATGAAAATTCTGTCATTTATTCACCCTTAAAAACCTGCTTGAGTTTCTTTCTTCTGCTGAACACAATAGAAGATACTTTGTAGAATGCTGATTGCTGGGACCCATTGACCCATTCAAGTAACATAAAAACATTTGTTGTCATGACTTTTTGTCACATAATCTTTTACAGTGTAGTATTTGTTTTTCCATGAGAAAGAGTAAATTATCATTTTCATTTTTGGGTAAACTATTCCTCTAAGTTGCACAAGTGTAATTGGCGCCAATAGTCAAAAATGCATTGTATGGATCAAAATGACAGATTTAACTTTTATGCCAAAAATCTGTATAATATTAAGTAAACACTGTAAAAAATGCTGGGTTCCACACAATCGTGTTGAGACAACATGAAGGAATTGAGTACAAATTTAAGTGAATTGAACATAAAACAATCATTGTCCCCCCCCCAAAACACTCAAGAATTGTGTTGATTCAGCTCATTTTAAATGGGTAGTTTAAACAAACAGCAAACGTCTTTTTTTTTTCTTCCCTTTTTTGTTCCATAAAAACATTTAGTACATTTGCTACAAAAAATAAATAAATCACATAATCAAGTTTAAAGGCGATTTTTCTCAGTATTTAGATTTTTTTTTTTCAACTCTCAGATCCCAGATTTTTTAATAGTTGCATCACGGCTAAATATTGTCATATTCAAAAACATGCATAAAAAGGAAGCTTCTTCATACAGCAGATGATGTATACATCTCAATTAAAAAAGCAAAAACAGAACAATTATGACTGGTAATGTGTGAAGTGCAATAAAAACACTAAACAAGCACATTTGTACAAACTGTATGCTTTTACTGATGATTTCGGGGCCCTTTCTTTCCGTACAAACATATGTTGAGCCAAAGTGCACTGCATTGTTGCTGCTAAGAGCATTGAGGTACAAAACTTAGCATGCTGTCTTTGCAATGCAAATGCAATCTCTGATCATTGACACTCGGGAGAGAAAGAAAATAAATATATGTAGATCTTCTCAGGAATTTAAAAACCCCCTTGACCCTTAATCTGTCAATCATCCATACAACCTGTCATTTTCACAAAGAAAACAAGCCAGATAAATGGAAATAGAATAAAACATAACTCGTTCGTACTGCTCAACAAGGTCAACAGACCTGTTGACAAAAGGCAGAAAACACAGAGGGGAGGAGAAAAAAATATTAGTGTGGTTCCATTTCCCTCTTAGCAAAGCACATTCATTTTCAGGAAGCACACCTGCTGGCAGCAGAGACACGATTGATAAATAACACGTCTGATTATGCTTTCAGAGCAGAGACGTCTGACTAATGACCACAAACACACTGACACTCAAATTAGGCATCTATGAAAGCATATGACAAAATAAAACAATCAAAACCTGCATGTGGAAAAATCCAGCAATGTTACATTTCATATATATATATATATATATATATATATATATATATAGCAGAAATGTAAAAAAAATCTTGCATACAAGTTGGCTTTTGCAATTAAAAAAGCAAGAAACATTTTATTTGTGTGTTATTTATTTGGCGGAACACAAAATGGGATGTTTAGCTAAATGTTTAAGCTGCTTTTTGCCATACAGTACAATATGAATAATGACCAAAAATGTCAACCAATCATTTTGTGTGATTTATCATTTACATTTTGGCCTGTTTATCACACAAAACTAGAATAAAAATGGGCCCACCCACATTTTAAGTGTTTTTACATACAGCAGTTCTCTTTAATCCCCCTCTCACTTTTTTAAATTTGAGGTAAATCATAATAAATATTTGATAAATAGTTTAAGGTAATTAATAAGGTAAGCATTGCCACTGACAATCAAAGATAAAAAAAACAAACTAGAGATCAGGTTTATTAAATACACATATCTATGTAACACAAAATATTTTAGTTTTTTAAACAAAAATTAAACATTATATATACACGTGTGTGTGTGTGTGTGTTAAGGTCAGCATGTTGCCAAGAATATATTTTTTGAAAGTAAACTAAAATAGACGACTACGACGACAACAAAAAAAAATACAAATTTGTTAACTAAAATGGTTCATTCAAATTATTAACAAAAACTACAGTAGTTACTCAATAGCACTAAAATGCCCTTCTGATTATGTATACTGAAACAACATTTTACGTTTATTGCAAAATCTGTATACATGTATGCAAAAAATGTAAGTAGTTGTATTTATTTATTTAATATTGGTCATCACTCACATTCATTTGATGGAAAAAAGCCACATAAACTTTCCTCAAGAAAACAATATTTTTATTATTAGGTGAGCTGCCTCTTTAACTCTGATATCAATAATAAAAACTCCTCTCTGTTGGAAAATGTATTGTGCACATCTGAATCACCTAATGATTTATTAAAAAAATTCATGCATGAATGTAATATTGCGCTCTTATGAAATCAACTTTATGAACCTTCTGCTTTAACCAGAACAGAAGCTAAATGTGAAACAGCAGGACGTTTCTATAAAAAAATCTATATTGCAATTCTTTAGTCTTCAAACGGGCCGTGAGGAGTAGTTGCCATGTTGGGCTATATTACACAGTCTTAAAGAGTTCAAGGAGGTCAAACATTATAGTCAGGTGCTTTGCCCTGCGGTTGTCTCAGGTGGATCTGCAGAGTGATGAACGCTCCTACTGTCACGTGAAAGAGGATCTGCCACAGGTTACGGAGTTCATACAGATACATATTACACAGGCAGATCAGAGCGAAGGCCAGAAATGACTTGATGTTCCTCCAGACTGAGAAGTAGGCGAACAGGTAACACTATGTATAGAGAGAGACAAGAGGAAAACATTTGAATAAGATTTGAACAATATTACAATTTTTGACAGTCAAGGTCAAGAAGTCTTATTTTTTTGTCACATCACTTTCTTTATAAAAGTATTTTATATAAACAAAAGTATTAAATGCAAGTATATTATCGGTTTTAATACAAGGATTGTTAACAGTTAACTATGATTATTTTGGGGCTGTGCTGTGATCCTTAACCCTCTGGGTCTCCTTACATTTTTAAAAATTACAGCTTCATCGGAATTGTAAGAAACTTTGGAAGCTTTTGCAATGTATACATACAAAAAATTTAAGGCAAGATTCAAGCAGGCAAAGTGGACATAAATAAAGTCACACTTGTATTTTTTTGGTCAAAGATGAGAATTTACAGCAGTGAAGGGGTTTTCTTTCTTTTTTTTAACCAGATGGTGCTAAAATTGTGGCTCCTTAAAATTGTATTTGAACGGGAGAGTCTCTATTCTAATTAGAATACTGCACAAACTAAAACACTTTTTAAATAATAATAATAATAATAATAATAATAATAATATTGTTTAAAAATCCCATTGTTTTTAATGGTGAAAAAGTCATGTGGTCTTTGGTCACTTTTGACCAAATCGAGTACAAGTGCGATTCTGTTTTCTGAAGACATCTGTGATCATTTACTCATCCTTCATTTGTTCAAAACCTGTTTGAGTTTCTTACTACAGTTGAACACAAAATAAGTTATTTTGACTAATGCAGGTTGCTGGGAACCATTGATTTCCATAGTAGGAAAAGTCTATGTTTCCCAGCAACCGGCATTTTTCTAAATATCTTCTTTTGTGTTGAAAAGAAACTCATGAAGTTTTAAAACCACATAAGGAAGAGTAAATGGTGAGCTAAAGGTAATTTTTGGGTAAACTATCCACTTAACTGGAGGCTTTTAATATGTCATCGAATGATTCTAAACAAGCATTTTTTTTTCTTGTTCTAAAAAAAGCATCCACAATACCAGCTGCTTTGATGCTAGTTTAAAAGGCAACATTTTGCCTAATTTCCAGAATCTGCTCTTTTACACAACACTGAGAAAAAGTGTGATATATTAGCATTGGTTTGTCAGGCCGAAATGGCGAGCATAGGAAATGAAGCCTGGCAGGCCGACAGTAACTCACGCTCCAACCGCCGTCACTTACCTGATACAAACACGCTGCGGTTCCAAGGAAAAAAGCAATTACGTAATTAAAGTCTTCATCGTCGTTCTGCAGATGAAGCAGAAAAAGAGGAAAGACAGGGTTGCTGCATTAAATAGTGAACAAATTACACCAGGAAGCCATGTGCTAAAACGGAGGATGAATTAAGTGTCAGGACTCGAGGGCTCACTTATCAGCACAATATTCAAAGCCAAGCAAAAACTGTTCTGTTTATGGAAGAAGAAAAAAAAAAATCACATTACATCTAAATGCAAACTTGGACAAATTATTCAAGTGTACTGTTACCATCCATTAGTTGAGATTTATTTTATTACGACGGCACTTACGCATTTAAGAGTAATGTTGAGTCCAATGCGTTCATCAATAAAAACACAAAGCTTAAAAACGAAGCAGCAGCATTTTTATTAATGCATGATTTACTGTAACTTACCTGCAATACGCTTTCAATGGCATGGACTCCCCGCAGTAAATTAAGAGCGCCACACAGGATGCTTAGGACACAGGCAACGATACCCGACAGGGTGATGGCCTCCAACATTTGATTAGGAGCTGCAGGAATAAATCAAGCACAGAATCTGTCAAACGGTGGCAAAATAACTAGATTTTAAAAACCTGCAGAAGGAAACCTGCTGATCAAAACTTTCTTGCATGATGCTAGGGCTGCTCTATACTTCAAAATGCTCTCCTTCTTGAGAACAAAAGGAAGTATGCGTGTCGTGTTCCCTACCTATGCCTTTATATTTAGACTCCTTGTGTTGTGAGAAGCCGTTGATTGATCCAATGTCCTCCGCCGAGAGCTGATAAGGAGGCCGGAGCTTGATCTCGGTCTGCATGTCGGCCAGATTAATCTTGGTAGAGAGTGAACGTGGGCTGTTGTAACGCAGCTTGGTTTTCCGAATGAAGTTATCTGTCAAAAACCATAGAAACGGCACACTAAATCAAAGCTGGGGATCACAACGTGGGTCTGTATGTTACAAATGGCTTCAATGCATTTCATATCAAGTTAAATGGAGGGTCTGCAGTCGAAGTAGTTATTTAGATAAATCTAATGATCCCTAGCCAAATAAAGTTCGTAAATGACTACATTTAAATGTTCCACAAAAGATGCAACTCTATTAATGTTTACTCAAACTCATCATGCTCTTTAGAGATCGACTAACGCTCAAGGTTGGTGGAACTGTTCGTGTGGAACTAATATAAGTGGAACTAATTACTGAAAATACTTTTCAGTTCCAAGTAAAAGAGTCTGTTTTGGATGTGATAAAATAATTAACACCAAACTAATGGCAGGAAAGTGTGTCTCTTGTTGAGCATTCCTGACTCTTATAGGGAGAAATTTTTCATTCTGCCAAACTCAGGAGTTAACGGTTTCAATCAGCTTAATGAATAACCATCAAGGCTGTTTTGCATTAGACATGCACAAATTTATTAAGTCAAACAAATACATTCAGACAGATGATGCCAAATGGCGTTATTTTATATATTTTTTCATTGAAAATTTTTTTGAAGTAAATTAAACCATATAATGCAAGTCAATTGTTTAAAATAACAAATTATATATATACTGTTTTTGTACACCTCCTGACAAAATGGCCTGGTTTCACAGACAGAGCATAGACTAAGCTAGGATTAGGCCATATTTCAATTAGGACATTAAGAATTTTTTATAAATGTGCCCTAGAAACAATAAATTTACAGCTGTCCAAAATTGAGACAAAACAAACACGCTGATATTTTAAGATCAGTTAGTGTAAAAAAGTTTTTCAGTTTAAACAGCTCAGACTTACATTTCAGAAATTCTGATAAAAATAAAAAGTGATATACTATGTATTGTACCATATATACATAACACAACCGATATATACTGCATACATTATCAATCAAAGGTTTGGAGTGAATAAGTGTTTGTTTTGAAGACAACACTTTTATCAGCTAGAAAAAAACGTATAATTAAAAAATGTAAATGTTTTGATGACCTTTTAATAATAGACAAATCCTGAAAAAAAACACTCCTACTTTATAGTAGTGTTAATGTACCTTTAAATAAATAAATGTTAAATATCTAATAATAATAAATTAATATCTAATATAAATGTTCAATATTTTATCCCATTATTATTATTATTATGATCATTATTATAACAATACTTAACTGTGAATTATTTCAGATTTTTTATTTATATAATAATAATAATGATGATACTAATAATAGCTTTTAGTTTTATTTTGGTATAAGATAGATAACGCTTGGCAGAAAACTGCAGATAACACTGTTATCACGAGCTACTCAGATCACACTAAAACATGCAGAGCAATCAGCTTAAATATTTCTATAATTACAACATAGGCTGTGTGATTTCAAAACTGCGCTAACCATATTGCGTTCCCATAGCTTGTTATTGTTATTAAATTCAACTGCTAAGTAATACGGTTTCATTTACAGTTTAATTTTTCATTTACAACACATAATGTTACTCGTGTAAGCACGTTTTAGGCCCTAAATAAAAAATAATTTCCCCTTCTGCAAAAACAGATGCCTGTCAGAAACCTTTCTCGACCCCCTCGAGAAACTCACCAAACTCAATGAAAGAGAAAGGCCTCAATGCGCTGTTGATCCGCTTGGTGTCATATGTGACGATGAACTCTCTCTGAAGCTCATCTAAGAAGCTGAAGGCCAGGACATTGGGATAGTTCTCTGTGCAAACCATCATGTACCCAACTCCAAGAGAGCTTGTGAAGCTGTGGAAACCAAAGACATATCACAGTTCACATCATGCTTCTACAGTCAATTTTCAATTAGTATTTAATATAGAAGACAAATTTTGTTGACACACCGACAGCTCTGGGTGGCAAAACATGTGAAAACATGACATCCCAGACAGGACGGGCAAGGTCATGAAAGTCCATTCCAAGGACTTTCGCATCCAAATAACCAATGTGTATAAAAATCCCCTGTCACCCTCTGTTTTACACCTGCTTTGGATCTGAACAGTTTAGTAACTTGCCCTCAGGAAAAAAGAAACTTTGTCAGTGTGTCTCTCCATGTTAACGTCTATTTGAGAGATGAAACGATCCACTGAGTCAGTCCAGAGAGAGATCAGACTCGTTTCCGCCTGCTTGTGAAGTGTAGAGTGATGAATAGCAGCCAGGCTATGAAATGGTCACCCCTGGGTCCGTCAGTGTAATGCATCTGAATTAGACCTTGCTGAAGGGGAACTTTTAATTTTGCATCAGAACAGTTGGCAACTATAGCACAGCACCCCACTGTGATTTGTTTTAGCTGGGATGTTTTAATCAAAGGAATGGTCATCCAATTATGAAATATCTGCCATCGTTCAGGCTACTCTCCCTAATATTTTAACAAACAAGTCTGCCTTTTTGTTTCTTCCACTAAACATTACAGCTACCATCAATCAATTGCAATAAAATGGATAAAAAGCATGCCTAGCTATAGTTTTCTGTTTATTTTCAACTAAGGCTGCACAATATATTGCAAAATGAATAGTATATGCAATATACACTGCTCAAAAAATAAACACTAAAAAACACATCCTAGATCTGAATGAATAAAATATTCTTATTAAATACTTTGTTCTTTACATAGTTGAATGTGCTGACAAAAAAAAAATAAAAAAAAATCACACAAAAATTATCAATGGAAATCATATTCATTAACCCATAGAGGTCTAGATTTGGACTTGAAGTGGAAAAACACTACAGGCTGATCCAACTTTGATGTCCTTAAAACAAGTCAAAATGAGGCTCAGTAGTGTGTGTGGGATCAACGTGCCTGTACGACCTTACAAAGTTAAAAATACTGAAGACAACAGCCAATCGGAGTCAGAATATCTGAGGTTTTCACTCATTTATAGTGTTTTAAAGACTAAAGGTTTGCACCTTGACAGAGCTTTTTGCTCTGAATTAGAATGAATTAGATCTGAAATATATCTTTTAACTGTTTATTTTAATATAATTAAACAAATGATTTAAAAACATGGCTAATGGAAATAGCATTTTTCTAGAGAAATGTTATATAAGAAATATCGTTATTGCAATACTCAACAACAATATGGCATATCTCATAATTTTTAAAGTATCTTGCAGCCCTATTTTGAACTTTGACAGTAGTCAGTAACTATATGCTTTTTGTATGAAAAAGACAGGCTTGAGGGTGAGTAAATGACTTTTCATTTAAGTGCAGAATATAACAATCTGTTCTGTGCATTTTTCAGCAAATATCCCAGTATCAATTAATAATTGATCAATAACTGAGGAAAGATGTATTTTTTATTAAAATGTCTGATGCACACACGAACATAAACACAAACTTGTACTTAATACTGATTAGGGTTTTATGCATGCCCTATGCACAGTTCTGATGCTGATCAAATATCACCAATCTCGCCTCAGATTAGAGAATGCTGATTAGATAAATTATAATGTGATCTGATGATTTATCTAATCATAGGCCTGTCTCCTGTGGGCAATTTTTGTCTATTAAAAAGAAAAAGAAAAAATAATAATTACTATTATTATATTATTTGTGTAGTCCAGGGATAATGGCACCCTAGCACACTATTGGCAAGCTACCACTGCTATATACACCATCCATCAAAAGTTTACAATAGTTTTTTTTGTATTCACCAAGTATGGATTAAATTAATTTTAAATGACAGCAAAGACATTTTGGAATTACTAAAACATGTTTGTAATATACAAACAATGTTGCATACATTTTATATTAATATTGTGTTTATTAAACTACATTACAACTTATGGTTTGGTTGTATTATCTTTCAATTGGAGGAGTCTGCTTTGCTGTGAACTTTTCAAGGACAGCAGCCCTATTATCACATTAAAAAGTCAACAATGCTTTAAAGGGTTAGTACACCGTAAAATTAAAAGTTTCTCATTTCCTCACACTCAAGTGGTTTTAAATGTCCAAATTTCTAAATGTCTAAACACAAAATAAGTTATTCTGTTGGAAATTAACCATTTACATCCATAGTAGGAACACAAAAAAGGAAGTCAATGGTTGCTGCATTCCAACATTCTTCAAAATATCTTATTTTGTGTTTGACAAGAAAAACACTCAAACTGGTTTTGAACAAATGAAGGGTGAGTAAATGAGTTTTCTTTTTGGCTGAACGGTCCCTTTAAAGTCTATGTTTTTCCAGTGCAAACACCACAGTTGGTTTTCACACTGGACATCTATGGTGCAAGTATGTAACAAAGCCCTCAGTTTTACACACACACACACCCTCAATGCCACTACATTGAAAACTCACTTGATGTTGTATAGTCCAGATCTCAGTGAGCAGCGATCGGGAAACTGGCTGAGTTTTTTGGACAGAACCTTGAGATGTTTCTTTGTCTCCTGAATTCCTTTATCCAGTTCATAGTCTGTGGAGGCTGAGAGAGGCAAACCGTCCCTCACTCTCACCACTGAGGCAAACAGGACCATAGACATCTTACAGAAAGCTCAGTTGACACCTGGAAAAACAGGACATTTAGGGCATTCACTGCATATAATGGCCCATTTGCCAACCTCTCTGTTTTCTGATAGCTAGAATAATCCAAATAAATTAACATAAAAATACAGACATTTTTACAAATTCTATAATATCATTCAGCTCTATGTACGTGGACTTATGACATCTGCTGCACACTGTGCTAAGCTAATATTAGCACGTTTGCTGACATATTGTCATCATATCACGTCGGCTTATCATCATATACATCGGCTCTACAGAATCACATATCTTAAAATACAGGCTTATAAGATTTTAAATTAAAGCAATTTTTAAAAACTATTCGTCCCACTGATATACAATGATGTGCAGTAGCGTTAAATAGTTGCACTGCTACCATAGCAAGATACTTAGCGTGACACTAAACGACGCTTATTGCATGTATTATCAGTCTTTCAGTGTACATACCTACCGACATGAGCCGATTTAAAATATATTAAGACATTATAATCCTTTTAAGTTATTTTGTTGATATACTATCTTGATCGTTGAGCTCTTCCTGCAGGTCTCATAGCGGACGGTTTCTGCTTAGGTACGACACAGCTTCGGCTAAATTCGTGTCAACTTCGGCGCGGTCCGGTTTCGCTTCGTATCTGTTCGGAAAACATTCGGCTCTGTGACGTGGCTGTAGGTAAAGGGATAAAGCATTATTTATGGGTCACTGTAATGGACGCAAACAAACCGGTCACTATGTGAACTATTTATTCGTCTTGGGGAAATTTAATATGACAACAATTTCTTGTAAAAAATGTCTTGTTTTTAGAAATGTGCAAACAAATGGCTTAGAAATTACAGCAGAAAACTAAATTCAGGCAATTTTAAAACCTGTACTTTTTTAAAACTAGCAATATTTTAGCATTATTAAATAAAAAAAAGTTGATAAAGAATATTCTAAACTATTTTTATAAGCTAATATAATGAATTATGTTTCATGTCACCAAACCTTAAATACTTAATGAGTTAAATAAGGTGTTATTTACGTGTGTACAGACCTGACTGATTTTTGTCGTTTACTCATGATTTTCCAACATTTAAAACAAACATTAATCCCAAATTAGCAAATAACAAGTTATATTTAATGTAATAGTAAATACAGTGCTCAGCATAATTAAGTACACCCCATTTTGAAAATGACTATTTTTTATCCATTTCTCAGTGAATATAGACATGTATTTCGTTGCATTTAAACAAACAGATTTATTAAACAGATATATTTATTTAATTAATACTTTAGTCACCAAACATATTAAGAAATTGAAAGATAATACAATTAAATTCAAGCAAAATGTTGCAAAAAAAAATACAAGCTACAAAACTAAATTTTTTTTTCATTTTTTTGTTTCTCTTGATTTTTCCTCTTTTTAAAATTTGTATTTAATATTTTTCTATAACATAAATTTGGGTGTACTAGTTTTTGGACTGTTATCGTAAGTTATTTTGTTAGATAAGCTCCGGATTTGGCTTCAGTACGGACTAGTCTATTTTATATGCACAAATATAATATTGTATAGCTTCCTATTAAAATATGAATTTATTATTAATAATTATTAATTAATTAATTTGTGAGGGGTGTACTTATATATGCTGAGCACTGTATATCAGTTTCTTTCAGTGTCGAAAATAAAATTATTCTTATGTAGTAAATCACATAACAAATGTTAATTTGGATAGCATGTCAAAACAGAGAGCAGAAACATTCATTTAATGCGATTCAGTGATTTATCATGTAATTTTTCACATCCACATTCACTTTCAATGTGTCAGCATCTGCTTTGAGTCTAAAGTTAATATCCCAGTTAGTTTAAGCACATAAACCATGAAATTAGACTTTGCATTTGTGTATAGCTCTGCCATGACGTGAATCGTTTAAATTGATCCATCGCTCACTCTTCTGAATTCCACGTCTTTACAAAGATAAGACTGCAAGCTTTTCAGTCTAAAGTGACCTCTTGGAAACATCCACTGCACAGCATGCGGCGTGAGCTATGCACTGAAAACTGATGTTCTCTACACGGACAGCTTGATGAATGGCTGGCAGTCTAAAGCTATGTGTTTAGTGCAGGAGTGTCAGGGTGACACGTGAAGATGTTGTCACTCATGCTGACAGGATGTGAAGTGATGGAGTGGGCTGACTATAGCGTCGGCTGTACACTGAAAACACTGTAGTAACATATGAAGGAGTAAAAGATCAACCTCGCAGGGTTG
This sequence comes from Danio choprae, assembly GCA_903798125.1. Taxonomy (NCBI): domain Eukaryota; kingdom Metazoa; phylum Chordata; class Actinopteri; order Cypriniformes; family Danionidae; genus Danio; species Danio choprae. The sequence goes on from CAIGQW010053321.1 coordinate 6,230,381, forward strand.
TGTAAAGCAGATATAGACATCATTCTAGGAAACACTGCCTCCCGCCATATGCTTATTTGTCCCTAAAGCACCCCTGTGATCCAGTAGGTCTCTGTGATATCAATTTTATGGATGATTTAAAAAAGCAGAATTATTATGCATTCAAGGGATGCTAAACTTACAGCCTCTGCGAGTCTTTTTTCATCCAACCCAATTACAGCTCAAAAGTGTCGTTTTCTTCTACTGCTGCTCCTGAGAAAACATATGCTTTTTTTTTTTTTTTTACTTTTACTGCCATATCTATGAACCAAGGGGAGAATGAGTTTGTATGGATTTCTTGGCAAGTGGTGCACATCATTTTGATTATTGCTTTCAGAGCGAGGGTGGAGGAAAATCTTTATTCCTCAAGTAAAGATAATAGGGGTGTATTTATGCCATTGACTTCTGTTACTGAGAGATTTGTCCTGGTGACGGCTGTTATCGAATATTTCCACAGGCTATTCGTTTTCTCAGCACAAGCCGAAAAGACTTATACTGATAATTCCGGTAGGTGAAACAATGCTCTGCAACAGGACTGGAGGGACAATTTACAGCGAAGTCGAATATTGACAAAATAATGCATCAGGTACAGATTCACAGTATCAAAAATTGAATTACGAGTAGGAAACGAATGTACGTGTAGTATCGATTCATTGCACTGGAGGAGAGATGGAGAGTAATGGAGATTTCTGGGGACTCTCTATGTAGGTTTACATATTTACACCAGTATAGGTGGTACACCAGTAGTCATTCATTCATTCTGATATGCTGAAACAGAAGCTATACATTTTAATGCATTCAAATAATCTGACTGATAACTCAGTAAGACAAAATATCTTCATGTAAACACCTTTATCAATCTGACTATGCTCATCGAAATGAAATTTCAATCAAATAAGGGGAGGTTTAAATGCTTTCAAATCTGAATGAGGAGACATGTAAAAAATGAATTGGATTGTAAAATGAAACTGGAAATTGTGCAATGATGCCATGTGATGCAAGGAACCGGCTTTAAATACAACACTTTATATGAATACAAAAAAGTTTTTTATTGCTTGTTTTAGCCTGGAGTACTACACATCTTGAAACACTGGGAAACTCTATATTTGTGACCATATCTGTCTTGAAGGTTGTTATACTGTATATAAAAAGGGACATCAACTCCGATAAAATGTATTAAGCATTCATGTAACACTACCTATGATTTCACTGTGACTGAAACTAAAAGAGACAATATAAACATAGCCATTCAGGAGTAAAATAAATGACTTTCTTTAGAATGAGCATTGAATCATTCGCTCAACTGACTTTTCTTTTTTTTTTAAACACACTGATTTATCCAGAAAGGAAATATGTGCATTCGGTTAACTGATCTCCTGTCACACCTTTGTTGGGAATGAATTTGAGCGAGTAAATTGAAAATAGATAACAGAATAACTTTTTTAAAGTACATTTACATGAAATAACGTAGATGCAATACATTAATATTTATTCATTTATACATATAATATATATTCCAGCAGTTCAATAGTTTGAATGGGGATCATTTTGCCAACATTACAACAATGAAAGTGAAAATGACAGAATTGCTGTAATATGTCTAAAACTTTGTGGTTTTATGGACTTAACAGACACATGCATGCGGTGGCCATTAAATCTGCACGAGCGCAAGTGCCCATGACAGACTCATCCAAATACCCACATTTGTGGTCTTGGAGACTTGAGAGCCTGCACACAGCAGGAAATAAGTGCACAAGACTGTCCCAAGTCTTTAAAACTCCAGAACACAATGCTCTTAATGCACACCAAGCCACTTTAAAACAGAATCCGAAGCTAAGTGTATCCCATTAAGCATCATGTTCAGGAACTCATTTGCCTTAAAATCATAAGCACAGGAAAACATTTCATTATTTGTTAAAGTTGCTAGATAAATATCTTGGTAGTAAAAATAAGGGTTCACCATTTTATAGGTGCAAATTAAGTATATGTATTTTATACATCATTTACATCCGCTTTTATAACCACACAAAAAAACACAAAAAAGTTTCAACTGTTTTCAAATGCAAATTCGAAATAAAGCTCTACGAACACTTGCATTTTTAAAATGATATGTCCCAACGGATAATAAAAAGTGTGCTCACATGCAGTCAAGTATTTATGCAGGCACAAAGTGTAAAATTTAGCCTTGGTTTTCAACAGATTCTCGTGAACACTGTGCATGCGCATGTCACCCTTTAAATAATTTGCTTATGCAGACAATAATACGTTGTTGTTGTTGTTGTTTTTTTTAGGAAATGGTTGCACAGTGAAACTTATAAAGAATGAGCAAAATGCATAAAAAAAACATCAGTTTTTAGTAAAAAATTGTATTGTGTAATAACGTTACATTGCTTAGCTTGAAACAAGCAGTTGTTAATAATCAGTGTTAATGATGATACTCAAATATTGCCTGAAACTGTTGTGAAAATGCACATTGGAAACACATTGGATTTTTAAAGCTGTTAAAATTATTTAATTTAAATAATCAAACATTGCAATGCATTGTGTTTATCAGCTCAGTCTTAAAAAAAAAAAAAAAATTCTGAGAACAAAAAAAGCATCTCAATACCAAACTATTTTGTGCCATCATCATTATGAAGTTGCTACGTGCTAATATTTGACAGATGCAAAATGATTGGCCTGCATTCAATCTTTGCTGGCAAGTTTCCTGGCAAATTAGAGTGGTGTCTGACAAGCCATGTCTGCATTATGACAGCTCACCTTATCCTGGATACTTAAGGTCAGCGAGATGGGACACACTTTATTAACTCCTGGCATCATCCAAGTTCAGAGCTGAAAGTAAAATGTGCTATTTAGTGCACAGCATAATTTGTATAGATCTTCTTTTTCTTTACTTTCATTCAAGCTGGCACTTTCTTGTCCTCTTTTAACCCCTGGTCTGACATGTAGGGGTGCATCCAGGCAAAAGCAATCGACTGCACCCTCAGAAGCTTCCTGCATGTAATTTTGATGGAACTATCCTTCTCTCCAAACCATTAAACAGTCACATATTGCACTTGACAACACATGCATTTCACCAGCAGGTGTTTCTCCGCGGGCAGCAGTTTAAATGTCCAAAAGTGACTCATCCCTTGAGTTTCCAATCTGGCAAACGGCTTATGCCTCTTACAAGGGTTCCTGTGTGCTGTAATGGCAAAGGCCCTGGCTCGTTTTAGATCAGGACAGAATTTGTCCAGGAAGACTTTGCTAAACAGAAAAAAAAACCCTGAGAGAAAAGTTTAATTAAAAAAATTACCCAGAAACAGCACAAACACAGAGAGAAGTGCTTGTTCTCTAAGTTTCATCAGACAGTTCATCTGTTGTAGGCACCATGACAGAATAGGTGCTAAATGACAACAGGGGAATTCTAACTTCAAACTATTTATGAAAAGTAGTGACATATCTACAATTATCAAGTCTATAAAGTAAAAAAAGCTCCATTCATTATGCTTATTAGCACTATATTTCAATTGTCACCCCACTTTCAGGGAATTAAAATAAAATCTACAATTTATATTTATGTACTTATTAAAATGTATTGCTTAAGCATTTTGATACAATTTATATTTCAGTTGAATAGATTTATTTGAATCATTTTGAATTATATTAGTAGTATTTAATGCTTTTTTTTATTCAATTAGTTCATTTTTTGTTGCTAGTCTGTGCAAAATAAACAAACATTTTTTCTTTTTTGGAAAAAGCAAAAATGACTCTTCTGATGAATCATATCAAAAACCCTGTTTTGGAACTGTTATTTAATAAGAGCGTACTAATATTTTCCTGCAATTATTTGATGCTCTGTGATTGGATGCTTACTTTTAGTCTGCTTCGACACAATCTACATTGTAAAAACGCTCTAGAAATAAAGATGAATAGCAGTCAAAAGAGTCCATCCAAGTCTTAATTATATGATAAGTTCTCTATCAAACAATATTCTGATATCCTTTCATTTTAGGTCTACTGTATAACATAATATGTACACAAAAGTAGCATGTTTAATAATAGTAATATTCACATAATATGACTTGAATAAGTTTGACAAAGTTCTTGGAAATGAATGCCTTTTATTTTGCATTGTGTTCATCAATGCAGCAAAACTGTACATATGGCTGGGCACAAGAAAATAAAGGCGACAGTGACTTCTTGGCATTGCGTAGCTCCAACATTCCACAGACCTTTGGGATAAGACAAAGCAGACTTTTTTTACAAGAGAATAACTCAAAGGAGCCCAGCGAAGGCTCCTGACCATCCAAATATTGACGTGTCAATGCTCAAACGAACCATGTCTGGACAGCAGTGGCACGTAGCAAGCGTTCATTCATTCATTGTATCAGTCGTTTTGGACAATTACCAAACGTATTCTGACTATCCGTACCCCTTCCCCTCATTAGGCTCCTTTTGTGCTCGGCTACAGGCTCAGCATGTAATCACACTTTACCCTTACAGCCAGTACTCTGAACTTGAAGCCATTATCTTGCATAAAATTGACATCTATGCATCCGCGTTCCTTGGCTCATATTTTATTCAATACTTCTTGCCGCAAATTTGGCAAGGAAATGTAAACTGAATTCCTGTTCAATGATTTTTATTTTTTTATTTTTTTAAACATGTTCCATCTCCCAAAAACACATGTAAACAATTCAGAATTCGGCGATGTGAATGAAGAACACCCAACAGGATTGCAAATTACAAGGGCTCTTCAATTGTGTTTCGTTATCCCTGAGAACCTTATTCATAATGAAACGAACCAACCTTCTGAATTATACAACAAAAGTTCAGCTACAAGACCATTAAATATGTATACTGCCTAGAGCAGGGAGTTTTACACACATACACACACAATAGTGCAGTCGCCACAGATATATTGGTTAGGGTTGTGGTATCTCTTGAAGTGCCAACATCTGGCAGAGAGCTAGTAAAACAGATCCTCAGGCGCTACACTGTTTAAACCAGCGAGACGCGTTAAATGAGCATCACTCAATATGCCTAAAGCAAACCAGCTCCCATTATGATCTACGGTTCCCATCATCATCACCTACTGTATCATTCCCATGCTTAGAAGAGGAAATGTCTTTGTGGGTTCGAGATCTAGCGTTGCGAATCAGACTACATAACCAAGACTAGACGATTAAACCAGACAAGACTTTTTTTAAAATAAGCATTTACAACGGAACGTGACGGGCCCAGAATTACAATAGTCATGAGTTAAACTTTCAGAATTCATTTGGAAAAATTATTTTGAACTTTGATTTTTATTTTTTTGGCATTTCCTTTTCTTTTTTTTTTCTTTTTATTTTGTCACAACAGACAATAAAACATGAGGAAAAATACTTGCTTGAATACATGTCCTTATATTTGCTCTTGTATTTTGGCCCTAGTATTGTATTGAAAATATTAAAATATTTGAACGACAGTTATTCAAACATTTAAGGCCACAAAGTTCAGCTACAACAACTTTCTCCGCCTTTTTTGTCTCCCAAAACCATGATGTCATACGGCATTTTTTTCCCCTTTTTTTCTGTGTTTTCTTTTCTATTTTTAACAAAAATATTTGCAGATACGATTGTACACATTATTCCTCCCCGCTGGAATGATAGTGATGGCGATGTATCCTGGCGATAACTGATTTTCCCCATTAAACATCAGCCTCCCATCACACGTACAGGACCCTGGCGAGTGAGGGTCCAGTGTTGCATAGATTTCACGTGTGGATTTCAGTAACTGAAGTCACAGTATTTGGAAAAACAATTTCACTAAATATCTGAGGAAAATCTAATTAAAAAACTAAACAAAAAGCTAAACTAAAGTGGTCTGATGGTTCTACATTGGTATTACAAACATAAGGGCACAACTGTATAAAAAAATAGCCTTTTTAGCTGAGGTTTCAAGTCTGTGGCGTCAGTGCTGGGATTTCCCTGCCCAAGTCACAGTGCAATGATAGGCTCCTCCCACCGTCAGGAACCACGCCCACCCTATTAGAGCTCCTCTTTCCGCTTGCCCACTTTTTCTTGGTCTCGGCCCCTGAGATTCCTCATGAAACCAGTGAACCCAGCTTCCTGTAGGGTTAGACAGTGTACACAGTAAGAGAGACCAAAAAAACAACAATATTTTAAAAATATTTACCAACAGTTTTCCCCCATAAAAAAGGGATGCATGAAATGTATGACAAACATTTTAGTGTCAAATCAAGACAATTTGAGAATTTTTTTGTTTTGTTTTTGAGTTGATGTAAGAAATCAGTACATCTCAAAAATTCACAAGGATAAATTTACTAAAGTAACCATGTCTGTAAATCATTTTATTAATGGTAACACTAGAAACGCATGTAAGATTACTTCAGGCAAAGAATAATGCGACAGGATATGACCATGCTTGCTTAGCAAAGTAATTTTGATCCAGGATAATATCAAAATAACTACATATTAAAAACAAATACATTAAATAATAATAAAAAATGTAATCAAACTTGAATTATGACCAAAAATATCTTAATCATGATCCAATAATTAGAATTTCAAGTGGATGTATTAAGTCAATTCTTTTAAAAAATAACAAAGAAAAATGATTAAAGTAACTATAAGCATATGTGAGATTACTTTGGGCCCATTATTATTACTTTCTGATCACGCACTAAAATACTACTAAAACAAAATAAATGAAAATAAAATAAAAATCTGATCCAAGATACATTACAATTTTTTTTTTAAACACATTGATCATTGTGCTTAAATTGAAAGTAAAAGATTGCTTCTCTAAAATAATACAGCTTAGTTTTAGATACTTTACCACATGCAATGACATTATTTCATATATGCCCTAATATAGCCACCTAATTAAATTTAACACTCACATTAAAAAACAAAAACACTTACCCCTCTTTCCCCATTGTATTTTTCGCTGAACTTCCCATAGTTATAGTAGTTGAATGTTGGATACCCTTCAACTCCCTCCTGTTTACACAACTCATGATTCTGTCCCTTTGTGCAGTCCACTGCAGCATATGCAATCTGAAAGGAATTAAAACAGGATTATTTTGACAGGAAACAGCTATATCATACTAACTTAATTTAATTAATACAGAGTAATTAATACAGTAATTTGATCTATACAGAGTTGTGGTAGCATCAATCAAGATTTTTAAAAGCATTTTTTTTTAAGTAAAAAAAAAAAAAAGGCATGAGCTGTGCAGCATAGTAGTGAAATACGCTGTCAGATCATGGTTTTGTTGTTTACGCTCCTGAGCCCCTTAGAGACCCTCTATGCCAAACCGAAGAGAGGATTTACTTTCCCTAGAGAAAGCTATAAATTTGAAATACAACTACATTGATACATATTGCATAGTGTGTGTGGACTGAATTGAACAATGCTTTGGGTTTCTAATTTACAGAGATGTAAAACACTGCTCAATAATCTATAAGGCTGCATGACTGCACATTTGAATCTTCTTGATTGCCATTGGCTTTTACATAAACATTTTTCTGATATGGCAAAAACAATTAAGAAAGAATGGCAGCAACATATAAAAGCCCTAAGCTGGCAGTCAAAAGCACCTAAAATCATACTTCTTTGCCCTTTCGAGTAGATATTTTAATGTGTGAAAACGTACTGTAGCTGTGAAATCTAACAGCACAGCTGCTTTGGCACTGACTGAACCGTTTCGCTCGCTGCACCTCTACGTCCTGAATTTAGCCTGCCGTTTTTCTCTAAGGTAATGAAAAATGAGTAAAATGTTCCTGTCAAGAAATGCCATTCAAAGCAGCATTGAAAAAATAATCGCAAATACCCCAACATTTAAACAGCAGCACAGATTTATGCTCAGGATATCTGAGGATGGCATAAACAATGGAACCATAAATGTATCTTGACGAACAGCATTTCAATGATTTTTTTCCTCTGTTTGAAATAAAGGTACTGTCAAACTGTATTTTAGCTTTGCCAACTACTATTTATAGCAGCACTATGAAAAGGTAACACAAAAGCCTTATTTGCATAACTCAGCATTTATCTTCATGGCAACAGTGTTTGATGCAATACAATCTCATCAATTCAGTCATCTTCTAGAGATTAATTGCAAATTGTGGTTCTTAGGGCCGGGACATACCAAGCTGACGGTCAGCCATAGGGCTTCGTTGGTCCATTGTTCAACATTGGTCCAGCTAGTTAGTTTGGTGTATTCCACAAGTCGCCTCTCATTGGGTTAAGCTAAAGACAGCGGTCTGGTTATTCAGCAATGAATCAGAGCACAAGTGTGACATAATAAAATGATGTAGCGAGTAAACAATTCAAGTCAAGAAGAAACACAAAGAAGCCGGCTATAATTTTGTTACATTACTCACTACAAATATTTGTGAACGAATCCCTCTGTGGTGAGTGCCAATTACTGTGATAATGGTACTGAACGCTGCTTTGTTTACATGTGCGTCAGACGTTCCTGTCTCTCATTGTGAAGGAGAAAACAGATACTGCCCTCTGCAGGTGTGGAAAAAGACAAGTCCTCCCATGCAGGCGCAGAATGCACTCTCGTTTAAGTCAGCTTTGGTCCGTTTGTTGTGTTTACAGGCAGCTTTTTGGTTGCTTGGCATCGGCTTGGTGTGTACAGGCCTTTGCCCGCATGAAAAAGTGAAACAATCAAACATTATCCTCCAAGATAGTGGATTTTATACATTTCCATCTTCCCCTAAATAAAAATAAAGTTTAAAGCAACACTATGCAGGATTTTTGCTGACGGGTCCTCTATGTGGTTAATAAGCGCAATTGTCTGCTACTAGTGTCGTGTACCAGGTTTCCACCAAACCCCAGCCCTAAACCCAACCCTCATTGGAGGATGAGCAAATAAAGCTAAAATGTATGAATGAGATTGTACAAATTCAAAAAGGACAAATTGCCATGCGATTTCCACATTATACAACGAATTCAGTTATTATGACTGGACTGCATAATTCCACCCATGTTTCTATATAGTGCTTTATACAATACAGATTAGGTTAAAGCAGCTTTACAGAGCTCAGCAAGCAACAACAAAAAAATCAGATACATTGATTGAAATCTGTTGAAATCAGTGATGATTCATTTCTGTTCAATGTGAATGTCAAAGTTGAAGGAGGTGATTCAACTTTAGGTCTGCTCTACTGAACCCATCATAGAAATCACAGGGCTCTAAAGATTACAGGGTTTCATTGGTGGGTTGACATGATGTGCTTGTGATTATTCCGTCTTTACATTGACGGCAGAAAATGGAGAGGAAAGGGATTGTTTATTTGGTTGTCAGCCAATTCTAGTATTGATCTTTGCGTGTTGGTGGAAAACCCTCCTGGCTCTTGACTGATCTTGCTATAACCTCACCAATAATCGGATGTAAGCAACAAAAGACGCATAGCCTGTGAGGAAACTCTGGATTCTGTGCTTACAGAGGGTGGTTTATTAGATGGATGAGGTTAAAAAAGTCATTCACAAAGGCAGAGAGATCCTTCTCAGACAGTAATTATCAACCTCGCTGAGAAAGAGCCCAGGTCATTGCGCAGAGGAAATAAAACAGCCAGTGAGCTCATAAATATTACATGACTGAAATAAGTTGTTTCCTTTGAATTTGGTGGTATTAACTTAAAGCAGGTCAACAAAAGAACATCTGAACCAAGACTAAGCTTTATACCATTAGTCTTTTTTTTCCACAATTGAAGCATGTTGTACTTAATTGGACTGTATCTGTTAGCTCCTTCTACAAAAAAAATGTTTAATAGTCAAGCAAAAACAACAGAGTGGAAATGGGCTTTACTTTAAGGAGTAGAGGAATGAGGTTCTAAGTCCTGCGGTGCTAGAAGGCTATTCAAGATGATTCCTAATGCAATGTACATCAAGGAAAATAAGCACAAATAAGAACAGTGGAAACAGGAGGAGATAATTGGGCTCTAAATGGAACTAGAATCACACACGTTTTATACAATCTAAACAAGCCTTTTTGTTCATGTGTCAGAGTCATATTCATTTGCAAAGTCATCTGTACTTGAACCGCTCTAGAATTACCTTTGATGTCTCAATGCATAAACATTGATGGGAAGGGGTGAAAAAAAACCTCACAGAGCAAAAATTAGGTTTTTAAGTCTGAAAAGCAAACAAAATCTAAACTAATATGCAGTTTAAAAGAATAACAATTAGTGATAGGTTTTTGAGATATCCAAATCTATATGTTCTGGACATAATTTGTCTTCTCTTGAATAATATAATGCTCATTTAATTGCAATTAAAAACGTATTTATTTTATATACATTTGGTCAACCCAATACAATATTAATATAAATGTGGCCCCCTTTCTTGCACATCTCTGTATTCTTCATCTTTGAATCTTAAAAAAGTCATAAATAAATCATAAATAAAAAATGACATTTTTGGAAATTTAGAACTCAGAAATGTGCATTTCCTTGTTTCATTTCTATGTAACGCATTGTCACTCAGCCTTTTGCCATATAGAGAAATATAGTATTCACTATGTAGTGAATAATGCATGAGGGAATGAATGAGCAGTTTCATATACAGGATATGAAGTAGAAATAATTGACGTTGGGTCAATAAATTATTGAAAAAGTAGAGTGTGTATTATTTTCCAATAATTTCAACAGTCCAGACTAAATTATTCCACTTATACCACACCTCAAGACATTGTTTAGATGTTTTTCCCTAAGACATTGCCAGTCCTTTCTCCTTAAACCATTGTAATTTCTTATGCGTCTCATTCAACGCTTGTAATGTTAAATCCAAAATTATATTTTAGAGCATTTTTGAGTTATTGTTGAAATGCAAGTTATGTAAGTGTGTGTGTGTGTGTGTGTGTGTGTTAGAGAGATGCATAAAAGCGAGGCTATAATTTGAACTAAAACAATGACACTGTGCTCAACATCTGAAGCATATGGCACACAAAATATGAAATATTTTAGAAATTTTAAATGCATTATATAATTGGATATATGCAATGTGTTTTTTAAAGATCCACTTAGAAACATGTCTGTCATGATGTCATAAAACAACACTGTTGTGTTTACAAGTGTGACAATTAGCACTTGCAGCACTGATTAGTGACCAACTATACACTGGGTTTTTATAGTATTTGTAGTTAGTCACAAAGCCTTTAAAATACATTCAAGAGTTTTGCACTCTGGTCAGTTAAGGACATCAGAGTAAAATTTCCGCTACCCTAAACATGATGCTGATAAAAGCGAGCTTTGACTGCTCGCTTTACATGTCAGGCAGACGGCCTCTGAGTGGTCCTGGGTCAATAAAAGCAGCAAAGGTGTCCAGACCTTCTGTCATGAGCCTCAAGTTCTGGCTACGCAAGACTACACCACTCTATTGAGACGTCATGTAGCTTTTCAGTCGCTTACAGAAAAGCCATGCAGTGTGGAATACATTTGTTGATGTTTCACTAGAAAACTTACATAATCCAACTTCAAATGTTTCAATTGTGCAAATATTTCACATCATTTTAACATGACTGCAAATCTGAAGCTTATGTAACTTTGATACAACAAAGTTCACGTGTGTTTTGGTTGGTGTGAGTGTGTATTTGTAAGGTATGTGTGTGCGTGCAGAGAAAGACAGGAAAAGAGAAAGTTGTTAAGCATGATAACAAGTAGTAATTTAGTGTGGGGGGGAAAACATGGAAATAGTTTGTCTTTTTTATCCTGTTGTTTGCTTGGTTGTTGTTTATGGCTTTTAGTTCATTTGCTCAGTGATAAGGAACTATAATGTGGTTGTGCTTGAACTACTTCATAGCTTTTTGTTTACATAACAAATTACATACCTTTTAACATTAGTCAACCAATCAGAATAAAGCAATATGTAAATGTAATGCTCATGTGGTTCAAAATGATGAGTCCAGCTCAATGGAGTTTATGCATGCGAGGAAACAAACCCTGTATATTAAAGAATGTGGCTCACTGTTTGGGAAAACCAGCAGATGGAGCTTCATGAACAGAGCTTTTATTCTTAAGACAATATCTGTTTTCAATAACATTTTTAAGGGCGTTGGCTCAAATTCTAAGACAGAAACCCTCAAAACGGGCTTCATTTGAATCTTGGCAAAGTCAATTTCCAAATGCCCTTCATCTGAATAACGATTATGCGTGAGTTTAAACTTAAGAGCTTTAAGGAAATCAAAGAGGACTGACGCTGTGCCTGATGAATTACAGACATTTGCAAACAACAATTCAACATCCCCCTCTTTTGGCCAGTGACAAATTTCTGCAGCTAATGAAGCCAAGGAAAATGTTTCTACAGGTCCCCCGAAGACCCAAAAGAGAGCCAGCTACTTTCAAAGAAGTTTCTGGAGAAAGAGAAATGAATTAGAGAATGTTGAAATGTCAGCGTGTAGAACTGAGTGTTACTCAGAAAGACGTGTCTGAAGTGGGAAAAAGTGGAAACATCAGCACTCAAAGTGAAATTAATGTGTGAATTTGAGCCAAGCACACACTACAAGACTTCATGTTTTAAATCTTAAACAAAATGCCACAGATAACAGCCAACTCTAAGTGTGATGTGCATGCGAGAGGAGGATACAGCCCAAAAAAAACTATATGAGAGGAGGAAGTGTCTCCACTTCACTATTTACTTTGATTATGTTGCAACTGGTTTGCAACCATGACAGAGTAACTGATGTCACGTGACAAGCAAAAACAGATAATGACTTCATGACTAGAGACATGATTTGAGAGCTGCATACTGATACTGAGTTATCTTCAATGTGTGCACAAGCCATATGATCAACTGCTGAATGTTTTATTTCCCACATAGTGCTGTGGGGATGGATGCAATAAAAAAATTCACTGACAGTTGAAGAACTTTGGAAAAACACTTCAGTAGACAACAGAAATTCTTTCCCAAAGTGATTATAATGCAGTCAAAAGTGCCTGGACTTATTTTAACTGTACTTAAAACGTTCATAAATAAGTCAGAAGCAAGCATTCAGTTATGCCAAATTATATAAATGATACAAATAACAATTCTCAATTTTGTCAGCAATTTTAAAAAAAAATCAATAATTAAAGCAAGGATGCATTCATTTAATCAGAAACTGCATTTTTAATTCAAATAAATGCAACTTTTCCTAAAACAGTTCATTAGCATTGTAAATTTCAAAAGGACCAATTCACTAAATCATTAACGTATAATTCCACCACAAGTGCCAACACACCAAACGCCAACACGTCTTTAAAAGGACGAAGAGGCTGAGTTTTACATTGAGAGCTAGACTGAGAACTGACAAATCTTGACCTAGCAGCATAATCTGCAGCACACTTCAATACTGAGATCAACAGAAAAAAAATCTAGATAGATAAAGAGCGAGGTAGAGGACAGAAGGTCAACAGCATCAGACAGCAAAGAGACTGTGACACCGAAGACCTTGAAGATGTTCTGGAGATGAAAAGAGATGAAATTCTAGGAAGTGTGAAGGCTGTCTGAACGAGAACGAGAGATCTTGATTGCGCTTGACAGAACCTGGAAGTCATTTGAAAACGTTTGTTATTTTGAGTGTTTGGAAATCTCCTTAATGGTGCCGAGCCTCACCTTGCGGTCTTCTTTGAACATCTCTGCCGCTGTGGTGAAATGAGGGACGGCATTCTTGCAGTGCGGACACCCTGGGGAAAACAACAAGAGACGAGCATTCATCGAGCTGTCTCACCTTATAATGCAGAGAACAAATAGCAAATATATTCCAGAAACTAAAGCGAAAGAACCCAACGCAATGATTGAATAACTCAAGACAATAACATCAAACAAACAAAGTAATCCATCACTGTCTGTGTGTAGCAGGTTAAAAACGTCAAAATTCAACGGTACAGCATGTCAAAGGTAGATTTATTATTCTCTCAGACAGCCCGACGGGGGCTTTCCTGAGGCAGTGTACGTCCATCAAACTTCCCAAAGAATCAGCAAGAGTTTCTACCCTTAGAACTCCTAAACTTTAATTTCTATCATGTTTTTTTGGGGTGGTTTTGATACTGAGGGTGTTATTCTTATGAATTATGCATGGCATTTGGTGTTAAATGTTTCAAATGAACAGCTTCCATTAAATAAACAGCTGCCTTAAGCTAAACCTTGCCAAATGGTGAGGCTACGTAGCCATGGGACAACCTTCCCATTTACTGCACGAGTTTAGCTTGTCACGGAATCTTGTTTGCGCACATCTGTGGTGCTTTACATCTTTAAAATGAAAGTTATTCAAGTAAGCGAGCTCAATTTTGGAAAGCTGGTGATTTTTAAATGGCAGTTAATGGCACGGTTATAATTTGGAGGGCTGTGAACAAAGGCCTGTTTGTTTAAGGAACAAGGAGTCTAATTTAAGACGCACGAGGGTCATTATAAATAATGGAGAACAAAGTTGTGTACCTTCTCTTTTGGCTCATGTTGCTATTATATGAGGAGAAGAAAGGCTGGGCAGGCCTCCAGACTCATGCAAGGTCGATGCGAGTCTGTCTCAGTGCCCAGTTGTATAGGCTAAGCAAGAACTCAAAGTTAAATTTAAAATAACTTTAACATAATCATTTTTCATCATATGCAAGAAGAAATTTTGGGTGCGTTTCTATCGCCTCTCTAGTTCAGTAGTAAGCACAGTGCCTTGAGGACAACTAGGGTGTTGAAGGCACTGCTGCAGAAAATGTGGACGGATAATAAAACAGTAATGTGGTGAATTGCGGATGCATAAATTAGAAGTAGTGCTAAAAAGACAAATGTCTGTGAATACTAAAAAGCAAAAACACTACTCATTTAAATATAAAGTCTGCATGTACTGCCATGTGAATGAATAGCATTTATTTGTTTACAACACAAATACTCAAACGTGCATGATGCTAGTCACTTCATGAGCATTTTAACATTTTAATAAGAAAATCCATTGTCATATCAGGTACAGTACACAGAAAAATCACTGCATATGGACAAAAATCATGAGTTGCTTTTCAGGCCAAATGGTTCTTAGGGTGCACTCACACTATGCTCTCCGAACCATGCCCAGGATCGTTTCCCAGTTCGCCTGACAAGTGTGAGTGCTCAGAATTGGGCCCATCTTTGACAGAGCAAGGACATTTTCAGAGTATTTTCCTGTAATATTTTTTCTTCTGGAGAAAGTCTTATTTGTTTTATTTTGGCTAGAATAAAAGCAGCTTTTTTAAACCATATTAAGGTCAATATTATTAGCCCCCTTTAAGCAATATATATTTTTAATTGTCTACAGAACAAACAGCTGTTATACAATTATTTGCCTAATAACTTGCCTAGTTTATTTGCCTAATTAACCTAGTTAAGCCTTTAAATTCCACTTTAAGCTGAATACTAGTATCTTGAAAAATATCTAGTAAAATATCATATCATCATGGCAAAGATAAAAGAAATCAGTTAAGAGATTAGTTACTAAAACTATTATGTTTAGAAATGTGTGAAATGTTTTTCTTTCTGTTAAACAGAAATTGGGGAAAAGAATATTCAGGGGGGCTAATAATTCAGGAGGGCTAATAATTCTGACTTCAACTGTAAGTAAATAAATACAGTGCATTGCAGTAATGAGAACTGCCCTAAAATAAACTTTCATATTTCTTTTTCCTTGCAGCAGCCACATTTATCTTGTTCATTAAGAGTCACCATTCTTTGTAAAGCTTGCCTGGAACAATATGTAATACAAAAAGCACCATATAACTGAGATGAATTTAAATGAATTGCATTTCACAAATAATAACTGACTATTAAAAGACACAAATAATTAATCTCCTTTTGTTTCTTTGATGGTAAACATTTGTAATGGTTTAGAAATGTAAAGATACGCATACATCATATTTAATTGTTGTTGCATACTTAAACCATTAAATAAAATACCATATGCAAGAAGCTATGGTGCCATTAAGCAGATGTTACGCCATCTGCACATTTCAGAGCTTCAAATAATTGCTGTCACACATGTTGCTTTAGGAGGATGCACCAAAATTCGGATTCATTTTCCTATAACACTGACTAAAGGATGGATAGGAGCCTGGATACGTGCTTTGAGACATAAACTGCAGCTGCAGTATTTTGGGAAAAAAAACAGAAGGCTTACATGGAGCATAAAACATGACCAAGGCGTGTTTCTTCTTTTTCAGCGATTCCCTGAAATCTTCGGCTCCCAGGTGGCTCACGCTGGACGGCATTTCATCCCATGACTTTTCTGGAGGAGGTGGAGCCTGGGGACTGGGAGCAAGAGATAGAGAGAGACAGAAAGTCTGTGAGATAATAGGTGAGCGGTTAGAATGGGATATCTGGAACTGCAACAATTACAGAATGTTAGGTTGCTACTAGGGCTGCACGATATTGGAAAAATCTAACATTGCAATATTTTGTTATTCTGCGAAATATTTATTGTGATATAAATACAATTTCACCAGATGACTTGAATATCTCTATTTGGAAAGAATTTTTAAATGATTGAGATAATTCTGTAGTGGGAATGCATCTGCGTAAAATCGAACAAACAATCTACAAGCATTGATAAATACAATGAAGAAAAAAATACAATTGAACTAAACAGTGTTTTATTGTTTTCCGAGTCTAAAAGTATTCAGGTACAGTGATTGAATAATAAAAATTAAAAATAATTCAATAAAACTAATCGTCATTAACGTTTCAAATGGTACAACTTATGCCTGAATGTTTTTTAAAACCATTATACAGTCACAGGCCTCAAAAACACATGCGCCTGATGAATTATAATACAAACTCAGCATTGCATATCCTACAATGTGACTATTGTGAATGATCACATTGCAACATTGATGCTGAAACGATATATTGTGCCGCCCTAGTTGCTACAAGTTATAATTATCGCTTTAACATACAAATGAATACGCTGATGCCAACGTAACCCTATGGTTTTAGAATGATTTAAGCCACAGAATGTACATTACTTAAAATAATTCCAAAAATAAAGTAAAAAACAAAAAAACAACTAACTGTCAACATTACTTACACCTTTATTCCACAGTTTCTGTCAAATGGTCATCTTCACTGTATAGAAACAATCTCAGCTCACATGCAGTTTTAAACTATGCATAAGGCCACATGTAGTAATTTAATTTTTGACTTTGACTCTCAATGCGCAGGTAGCCATTGATGTACATTTTATGAATGACCCTGAATGCTTTCAGCTAAAAATCTACTTTAAGTGGATAGTTTACCCAATAATGAAAAATTCCTCATCATTTACTCACACTAAAATGGATCTAAACGTTTATGAATTTCTTCAGTTGAACACAAAACAGGATATTCTGAAGAATGTTGGAATGTTATTTTAAAATGGGTTTGTACATATAGTTGAAATCAAAATGATTAGCCCTCCTGATATTTTTTTTTTCTTTTTCAAATATTTCTCAAATTATGTTTAACAGAGCAAGGAATTTTTTATTGTATTTTCTATAATATTTTTTCTTCTGGAGAAAGTCTCAATTGTTTTATTTTGGCTAGAATAAAAGCAGTTTTTATTAAAAAAAAAAAAAAACAATATTCAATATCAATATTATTTTCCCCCTTAAGCAATATTTTTTTCCGATTGTCTACAGAACAAACCACTGTTATACAATGATTTGCCTAGTTATCCCAACCTGCCTAGTTAACCTAATTAACCTAGTTAAGCCTTTAATTTGCACTTCAAGTTGAATACTAGTATCTTAAAAAATACCTAGTAAAATATTATGTACTGTCATTATGGCAAAGATAAAAGAAATCAGTTAAGAAATTAGTTCTTAAAAATATTATGTGTAGGAAAAAATCTTCTTTCCTTTAAACAGAAATTGGGGGAAAATATACAGAGGACTAATAATTCAGGAGGCCTAATAATTCTGATTCAACTGTATATGTCAATGCACGTAATGCAATTAACAGTTCAAAACATGAGTGCACTTTCAGGTAGTTACAAACGAAACTTTAACTGAATATCATTTACAACATCACTACCTGTTATCCACAGCCTCAGGCAAATGGTCTTAAATGACGCCTGGTTCAAGAAACAAATCATTCTTTTGAACTGACTCTTTTTAAAGTCTACTTAATCAACTGAACCGTCTGAAAGAGTTTCCAGGTTGAGAGATCACAAAGAAAAATCTGACATTCTCCATTTGCCTGAGGCTGTTGGATTGGAGGTAATAATGTTGTAACTCATGTTTAGTTTCTTGCACAGAACTATTGATTCGGTTCAAAAGACCTCAATGTATGGTCAAGTACCCACTGGTATAATTTTTTGCATTCCCTGATATGTTTTTTGATCATATAGTGATGGCTACTATTGACTTGCACTATATGAATCACCAAGGACCAGATTTTGAGAAGAAAAAACTAAACAATTCTTTAACGTTCATCTTGGAGGGCCTGAGGCTGTTTAAATTAACAGCAGATTTTCAATATTGAAAGAAATATCTCTTTAACTTCGGCTCTCCTAACTTCTTATGTCCCATGGTATTGCTATATTACATGTCTACAAGTCTGCAGTAATGCTATGCGTCTGACTACAGGCTGTTCTGGGACCAGTGTGATGGCTCTTAAACTCCCAGTTGATGCCCGCACAGCAGGACTGCTCCACGATCAAAGCAAGGGCAAGCTCTTCCACTGAGAGGTCAGTTTAGCAGTGATTGATTGAAGTCAAGCTCCGTTGAACACATCCCAAAGAGTCAAGGGAGACAGCAGTGTAAAAGTACATTTTCAAGACTCCCAGCCCACACGCAGGTCGCTCTGAAGAATCAGTCAGTGCATGTTTTTGAGAGCACGTTCCCATTGACTGAACCCCCTGTCAGTTGTGTGGTTCTCTTAGTGTGAAGTTTGGTAATGCGTGAAAAACATCTCCAGGTCGAATGTGTGTGGCCCTTTCAAACAATTCTTTAGTGTTAGTGAAAGAAATTCACTTCTTTAAAAACAGTCTAGCATTTGTTTTATCTACAGTAGGTGACATTTAGTTATCACTTTAACATACAAAACAAAACCCCAATAAACGGGTGCCTGGGCGCATTTTTAGTATTTAAAAAAGACCTTTCGGATTATTTGTAGAGTTAAAAGACTGCAGAGAGTAAGAGCAGCACAACAAAAAGCAATTTATTCCTCACCTGTACCTGACCTTAGATGAGGGCTAAATCCACCTCCATCAGACATAAATATTGCAAGATGTGAAGAAATAAATGAAAGCAAAAACAAGCATTTGCAGGTCATTCAGAACCTCAACCACCTACATAAACAACTACATCTACAGAGTCAAAAAAACAAAACAAACAGCCATTGTGTTTTATCTGTTTTGTGGTAACATTTTCAGCAGATATGCGTTAGCAGATAAATATTTTTGTTACAGTTTTATGTAGGAATAGCATAAAGAAAATACATAAAATAACAATAAAAAATATTATTTGTAGAATATAAATAATAATAATAATAATAATGATTGTTGTTATTTATTATTATTATTATTATTACTACTACTAGTAGTAGTAGTAGCAGTAGTTGAACAATGTCAAATATATAATTAAAGGGGTCATCCAGAGTGTTTTTCAAGGCTTGATTATGTTTATGGGGTGCAAAACAATGTGTGCTCATGCTTCATTTATAAAGTATCACGTTATTTTTTCACATGTATTACCTCAATTTTATATTGCTACTCAGCTAACATGAAAATATCATATTTCCTGGTTCCTCCGAAGGCTCGCCCTCAACAGGCTCTGATTGGTCAGCTAACCTAATGTGTTGTTATTTCCGGATCGGCTCCACGTCACCAGGAAACGTCATGTCTCTTACAAGCAATTCGGCATCTAGTGTAAACAGTTTGTTCATGCCTGGTCTCTAAGATAAAATTTGACAAGTATCTTTCATATATATTTGAGTTTTAAGCAGGTGTAATTAATAGGAAACGTTCATATATCTTTTGCAAACTCAAGTTCATTATTAATTTAAATGTAGAATGCATGTAAAGTAGCCGCATAGAGACACTGCATGCGCTAGCGAAGATTGTGTTTACAGGGGTTTGATAGATAAATATGATTGGATTATCATTTATTACATTTATTAGATTATTCAATTATTTAAGTTTTAAATATGTTCACACATCTACATTACACAAAACAGAAGTTTAAATTATGATATCGTAGTGGACCACCCCTTTAAATAAAGCTTAATTTAAATTTATCAATAATATTTTACATTTAACAATAATAAAATTTACTTATGTCATAATAATAGTAAATGAAATTAAATCTGGTTTCATTATATCATACATATCATACTGATGGTTGATAAAGCACTGAACAGCATAGTGAAAACGGTCAACTCACTTTTTCAGCCACTCGATGATCTTATCTTTGTTCCGGAGTTGTGGAAGTGTGTACTTTTCCTCTCCTTTTTCAAAATACTTCACTGTGGGGAAGCCTGAGATCTTAAAACGCTCGCCGGTGGACTTGTGAATGGTGGCATCCACTGCTGCCAATACACCAGGACTCTGAAACCATGCACATTAAAAGACACAAAAGCACTCTTTAATTTTCTCTTAAAACAGGGATATTTTAAAGTGGACCTATTATGCCCCTTTTTACAAGATGTAAAATAAGTATCCAATGTGCCTAGAGTGTGTATATGAAGTTTCAGCTTAATATACCCCAGAAATAATGCTTTATAACTCTTTGAAACTGCCCCTTTTAGACTTTGATTCTAATTGTGCTGATTTGTGCTGTCTTTTGGATGAGACGTTAAACCGAGGTCCTGACTCTCTATGGTCATTAAAAATCCCATGGCACTTCTCGTAAAAGAGTAGGGGTGTAACCCCGGTGTCCTGGCCAAATGCCCTCCATCAGCCCTTACCCATCATGGCCTCCCAATCATCCCCATCCACCCAATCGGCTCTATCACTGTCTCTCCACTACACCTATAGCTGGTGTGTGGTGAGCGCACTGGCGCTGTTGTCCTGTGGTTGCCGTTGCATCATCCAAGTGGATGCTGCACACTGGTGGTGGTCTGGAGAGACCCCCCTCATGATTGTGAAGTGCTTTGGGTGTATGGCCATACACAATAAATGCACTATATAAATACACATTGCATTACATTACATTTGATGACTGTCACTTTAAATTCAAATGAGACTGTGCTCTCAGCCCACTTTTCAAAAGAGGGCAGGGCTACAAATGCCTATGTGTCAGTATAGTGGCAGGTTAAAAAACAAGCCTAATTTCCTATGATGAGAGAGATCTTAATGAGGGAGAGATAGTCACTAATGGGCAGTACTTTCCCCCTCTGATGACATGTACAAATGAAGAATGTCAATCAAAGTGTTTCTGCAGACTGTTTTTATCAAGTGTGATTATAAAAAATAAAATTAATAACTTTTTACCATTAGAAGCTGGTTCACAGACTGTTGCCACACAACTGTGTTTAAACCTCATATAAAAGTCATGTTTGCATAAAAAGGTCCCCTTTAATTGACATCTGGACAATTAGTAATGTTACTGTGGTGACAAGCAAATTTAGCAAACTCATTATTAACCCCAAGTCTTTCTACAAACTTTAAAGCAATTATGGAACTCACGTTTTAAATATCTATGCGCAACTTGATTAAAATCAGAAGCATAATTTGAGAACAGATCAAGCTGCAATTTTTAATACTGATTGTGTTTTGTGGTTGAAGGGACCTCCTGTAGGTGGAGCAGATGAGATGCATAATTATTTAACAATTTATAAAGCTTATGAAAGGAAAAAAGGAGAACCATTTACATAAACGTTTGTGTTCTAATATGTCTTTATGCAGTATATTCATCTGTATATTTAACAGGTTTATATTCGTATTTATAAGTCATTCATGTACTTTTATCCTCATTTGTAAGTCTCTTTGGAAAAAAGCGTCTGCTAAATTAATTAATGTAAAATGTTACCAGTGCATTTTGATACAATTATTTGATATTAAATATTATATAAGGGTTTTTTTTGTGTGTGAGTGGGACATAAAGACCACTGTTGCATTAATATACACTCAGAGTGCGGTCCACACAAATAGCTGAAAATCATATTTACACAAAGGCCTATTACGAAGACAGATTTATGATGTACCTTGTGCCCTCAATTTGTTTTTGAATTTGTGAAGACAACGGGCAAGGCTTGATGAAATGACAGCACAATTTGGCACAGCTTTGCATCCCCATTACATAGCTGAGAAACAGACCATTATAATGAATGTTTTTTCAGCTTAAACTCAATTAACTTTCTCTATTTGCAAACATCTGTCAGTGGGATACCTTAAATCTGCGATGAGCGTCTTGGTCATTATCACAAACAAAGGATTTGTGTTGGAATTTGGGCACCAACCCCGCAGGGGCCAAATAATCTATGGACAGCGATCGGATCTACGAGCCAATTAGAAGTGCATGCAAAGCAAACCACTTGACAAGCAAAACAAACACCTCTTGTTAAAGCAATGGCACTGCATTTCAACAACACGGCCACTTGAAGTTCTCCACCATCCTCTTACAAAATGTCATGTTCATTCCTCCTCCCATAATATTCATATATGCACATTTAAACACCCTTATTCCAAACTCTCAGCAAGATGCAAATTGAAAATGCTTAAAAAAAAAATCTTGACACATGGACTCTCTATTTAAACTGTGTGTAGGGCTGTGAGCAAAAGGAATGAGAAAAATAAATGACTTCAGCTCTCTCAGGGGAGAAGATGTGAGGACTAGAGCATGCATTAGATAATGCATAACGTGATGTTATTGAACCCCGAGAAGAGCATCACTCTGACTCGCTCCAAGCTAAAGGCTGGAGGGACGGCACAGAGGAAAAGCAAAATGAGATAAATACTTCAACTATAAGGCTCTGGTGACCACAATTGGCCTGCAGCTCTGGACTAAAGAGCAGAGCACACCCAGAAAATAAGAAACACACCACTAGTACATCGTTGCCAGGCAAGTTTGTGCACTGTAAATGTCTAAAGTTGTAATTTGAAAGCTTAAAAATATTATCATGTCATGCAGAAATGTTAAATCAAATGTTGTCGAAGAGTAAATTTAATTAAGCCAATTGGACACAGACGTTTATGCGAGGAATGCCTCAAAGCAACAATTACACTGCTAGAACATTTTCATTAAGTACACAGGTGCTTCTTCCTCCATGTAGTCTCTTGCAAAGTCCAAGGATGTTTGGATTTTAAAGGGGACCTATTATGTCCCTTTTTACAAGATGTAAAATAAGTCTCTGATGTCCCTAAACTGTATGTGTGAAGTTTCAGCTCAAATATCCCACATATAATGTTTTATAACACTCTGAAACTGCCCCTTTTAGGCTTTGATCCAAATTGTCCCATTTGGTAACTCGCTTTAAAATTCAAATGAGATTGTGTTCCACGCCCTCTTTTCAAAAGAGGGAGGAGCTATAAATGCCTATGCATCAGCATAGCGGCAGATTTAAAACTGTCTATGCTAATGAGATCGTCACTAATGGGCAGGGCTTTCCCCTTCTGATGACACATACAAAGGGAGAATGTCAATCAGAGTGTTTCTGCAGACTGTTTTGATGAAGTGTGATTTATAAAAAGTAGAATTAATAAATTTTTACCATTAGAGGCTGGCTATATTCACACACCTTTGCTACACAACATACAAGCATATATACAGTATAGGGAATAACCTATGAGAGGCCTTTGAATTATTAGAATATAATGTACACCTGAGATGGTGCCGTTACAGTATGTGTATGCATTATTTTATGATAATTCTTTTATATATTCCAGGGTCATATATTCCACTTAAAAGTATATTCTGGTTACCTCATCCAAAGATATCATCCAATTTTAAGAAATGTGTCAGGTTTATTGTTAGAATATATTATTTTTTACACATCTCATCCCTGATCTCCATTGCTAATTCCAAATAATTCCATGATTTTAGAGCTAAAACAGAGGTTTGAACCATTAACATTACACTGCTAAGTAGTTATTAGAGATTACGACAAACAGCACTGTAATGTTGTACCCTATTCTTTAATATTTTTACTTAAATGTGTGTGTTTTTTTTGTTGTAGGCTATAAAAATCATTTGACAAAGTTATTTGGAACTGCAATGCTAAATAACTCCACAGCATAGAATGTTAGTGAACTAATTAGAATAGTTTTACAACCCTGTAGTACAAATAATCATTATTTGTTATATATCAGAGTAGCAGTATGAAGGAACTCACATTTGGGTCTTTGTTGAGGATCTCAGCAGCATCGTCATACTCTGGCTTCATCTTTTTACAGTGGCCACACCCTAAAAAGCACCGCAAATCAGAAATGTATAAAACAAAATGTGGCTTTACATCAGGACTGTCAAAGTTATGCAAAGTTGCAACAAATTGGACTGTCAAAGTACAATTCTGACAGAATAAAACATGGTACTTCAATGGTACTTCATTCTGCATTCTAGGTACATATTAAAGTAACCGTAATTACCATATAATTCAATAGTTTGAGGCCAGTGAGATTTGTTTAAACAAATTACTTTTACATAAAATTTATTCAAACTAACGGTAAAGAGTTTTACATTGTAACAAAAGATTTCTATTCCAAATAAATGCTTTTAAAAGCTCTGCTGATCAATGAATCCTGGAATACTTATTATAGCTTTCAAACAAAACTACACCGAACAAGTATTTTAAACACAAATAATAATCATATATGTTTCTAGATGGCCATTGTGCCTATATTAAAATTAACTGAAGACTATTCAACAGAAAACTGGAATAATGGTAGCTGAAAATACACAGGGATACATTTTAAAAGTCATGCAAATTAATACAAAATGTAAAAGAAAACATTTGGAAAACTTTGGTATAAAGGAAGCCAAAATAGGTCTTGCTAGGTCATGCTAGAAAACCAGCTAAACATCAACTTGACCTAAGGGGTATTGCATAAAAGTATAATTTTAAAAATCCAGGATAACAGAAAAAGCACTGCTTGACCTCATGTAATCATATGAGGAGGTAAAACGTTTTAACAAATTATCAGTTGTTCACTTTGCCTTAAATGTGACCAGTGGACATTCATGTTACTCAGGAAATTTATCATGAAGATTAACCGCAAACACTTACTGTACCTAATATTGTGCATCAACTTGATCTGTTAAGCTTATTTTATCTACTTAATCATCACCTACAGTATCCACTCTTTAATCTCTTTCATCAATTTTTTATTTCTTTGCAACTGATTTTATTTAATCTTAATTTGTTTTCTAATCTTTCATCTATTTTATCTCTCCCCTATACAGAAATCTGAAATGGCCACATAATAATAAACATAAATTTATTGCTACATATTTTTAATTCCAATAGTTGGAAAATATATGTTAATGACCAAGAACATGGAGTGACTGTAAAACACATTAATTCTAGTAGGACTGAGAGCAGAACTAGATACATCTCTTTAATAATCATAGCCTGGTTGTTAGCCTGCTCCTGGAGTAACACAGAGTTTATATAAAAATGTTAAACCTCTTGTTTTTTTAAATGATTAGTTGACTTTACTTAAAAAAAGTGAGTCAACCCGTCGCCTTAAAATTAAGTAAATAAACTTTGTACATGATTATAAAAATAAATTTAAATCAACTTAACGGTTCCAAGTTACAATGTGTTTACTCACTTCTTAAAGTCAAGTTAACTTGTTGCTTTTAAGGCAATGGGTTTACTCACCTTTATTAAGTAAAGTAAATAATTCCTTTTTAGTAGTAAATAATCCCTTGTCAACTGCAACTGAGTCAGGGCTAAAATCAACCAGGATAGAGCAATACCCCTAAGGTTCACAGGTCAGTAAGACTAGCCACACCTGCATAAACCACAGTTGTAAACAAGGTTGTCATGTACTGTAATAATTGACACAGCAGGAAAAAACTCAACAACTCTAAATCGATGAAAGATTACATTTCAGCCATGAAATAATCAGAAACAGCACTCATTTACCCTTCCAAGTATTCCAACTCTCCACCTGTTACATAACCATAACAACCTTCCAGAAAAATCTTAAAACAGATCACACTAATGCAAGCTTGGATGTATTTATTAACACAATGGGAATAGAAACAAATCAGGTCACTGGTTCATAAAATGTGTTTGCATTTCTGCGAACAACTATGCACAACTCTTTTTATTAATAACAGTGACTTTAAATCAGGTCTTATGAAATTTGCATGCCAAGGGAGGTGTATGTCAGTTTGCATGTTGTCTCAGTTAATCTGACACAAAAATAGGTAATTTCCCCCTCCCTGCTAAACTCAACAGTGATGATTACACATGCTGAGAGGCCTAACCGATGTTGTCATTGGCATGATGATAGCTGCGTGCATATAAACCAATGTTTGCATGTAAACAAGTATATTGCATTTGGTCTTGCTGATGAGAATGTAAACAAGTCATCCTGTACCTTCTCAGTGTATTAATGCAGAGAGAGAGAGAGAGAGAGAGTGAGAGAGAGAGTGAGAGAGAGAGAGTGAGAGAGTGTGTGTGTGTGTGTGTGTGTGTGT
>CAIGQW010053321.1:6257056-6279592 GCA_903798125.1 Danio choprae
GTGTGTGTGTGTGTGTGTGTGTGTGTGTGTGTGTGTGTAAGTATATACTCTAGGCTCAGTGGTGGATTGGTAGGATACATCCTGTACAGGAAATGAATATGTTCTATCAGAGGTGTTTGATCAAAAATGTATGAAAGCTGAGAGCAGTCTTCCTTCAATAACACATAAAAGCAACCTCCCAAGAAATTGAAACACTAGCGACATTTTGAGAATAAAATTGACAGTCGAAAACATCATCAGTGCCTTGCAATTCAGCAGAGATAAACAAAGCATTTATTTTAGTCTCTTTTGACCTTTATAGTGGTTCAAAATTACGCACACATAAATAGTGGTTTTATTTCAATACCATTGTAAATAAATTTTATCTATGTACTATAAATTAGCCATGTGCTGTAAAACATTTTATATATTGTTTCAATGTTCTTCTGTAAATTATATGCTTACGTCTTCTATAAATTAAATCCTTACGTCAAAAAAATTGCGGGTTGAATAAAAGTCAGAATTTTCTTTATTTGGTTATTAAAGTGATACAAATCGACAACATTTTTACCCATATAGCCTGATAATTGATCTGTCCAATAAATATTGTGGATCCCTAATAGGAATGGGCCCCTCAGATAAGAATGGAACTTTACTTGGCTTTAAATGGCAATCAAGCCCCAAGCCCAGCGCTAAACTGAAGCCTAAAAAGA
Source organism: Danio choprae (assembly GCA_903798125.1). Taxonomy (NCBI): domain Eukaryota; kingdom Metazoa; phylum Chordata; class Actinopteri; order Cypriniformes; family Danionidae; genus Danio; species Danio choprae. The sequence goes on from CAIGQW010053321.1 coordinate 6,257,749, forward strand.
ACACCATGGCAAGAGCAGTGTTGTCGATACTTACATGGAGCATAGAACATAACCAGGGCTGATGGATGTTCCTCCAGGAACGAGTCGAAAGAGTCATCGGTCAGATGGAAGACCGCCGAGCCAGACTCGGACCAGGGCACCTCTGGAGTCTTAGGTTGTGGGGGCTGAGGGCTGTGCAACATATAAAACAAAAAGTTAAAAACAATTCCATGAGGCCAACACATATTTGTTGTCTCAAAGTCTAGTATGAACTTCTTGACTTTGGATCAGTACATGACTCCAGCTCTCTGAATGACTAATGAAGGGCTCTAAGCTCAAAGTTGAACACATCTCACAACTCATTTTAGCTCACTACATCTGGTGGGGAACAGTTACACCCACAAGACTGAAGAGAGCTAGCCTGAGCCCACAATTCACATCTGTCTTCTGATGGGCCCTGTGCCCAAACAAGAATGGCCCAAATGATTTCTTCGTAAAGCGCATGGAGCCAAGAGCTAGAAGTGCATCGACTGAGCAAAGATACGCAAACCCAACCATTCAGTGGGTAAAGTGCATCAGTAAATGTTTTCATGATCAAGCTCACTTTCGCTTTTCTTCATTCAAAATTAATGCTACAAGACAAGCCAGAGATACATCTGCAAGTGCTTTGAGAGCAAAAGTTCGCAACTTTTTTTAACATGCACTTGTATTGGTCAATCAACTCCAGCTGTCCTGCAGTTTATAACATCGCTATAATAATTTTATGGTTCTCACAAATTATGGACCACCCACAGTCTCTTATGGATTTAAAGAACAACTTAGAAAATCTTACTTGAGTCTTACTTTCTCTCTGTTTCAGCAAATGAAATGTTTTTTGCTGACAAATCTTATTTTGACACACATTTTGAAAATGTTCAAAAATCAACAATACACTCTGGGCAAATTTACTACCCGTTCGTTATGTCAGTGGCTGTTTTTCCCCATTGACTTTCATTATAATCCCATTTTGGATGGCAAAACCATATAATTATGCATTCTTGATTGTTGCACATTTGTAATTGTGTGTGTTTACTATGCTCTCATAACATAGTAAGCGTATTTATGCACACACTATAATATATGGAGTTTTACTCCATAGAACTCCATATAAAAGTCAGAAACTTTTTTGCACAGGCCAATCTAAAGGGTTAATGCTCCCAACTTATAATCAACAGTAAAAATTACACATTTTACCTCTTCCCAACAGGGAAAACCACCAACAATTAAGAATGCATGATTATATGGTGTCATGGCTTTGCAATCAAAAAATATCATTATAATGGAAGTCAATGGGGCAAAAACAGCCATAAACATAACGAAAGGGTAGTAAATTTGACACAGTACAAAAGGGTTAACATTATGGATGCTTTTACTGAAACTATTGATCAATTTAAATGCATCAAAAATGAACCCTAAATATTAAGTAAATTTGCACTTTATTTGTATTTATATGTCTAACTTTTGGACAGAAAATCTAGCAAAGACAAACAAAATCTAATCTAATCCATTTTAGTTTGTAAATGCAGACGTTCAGTTTCAGTGTGGAAGGACGGAAATGTTGAAAACAGAGGCACAGCTATCCACAAACCACTCTCTGACTAGTCTTCTGGACTATTGAGTATTGTACCTTGATTCGTCAAGACCCTGTAAAGCCCAATTATGCGACCATTACACTACCGGTAGTACAGTGAATGGTCACATATCATGTCTATCACATTTAGTGTAGACAGAGATCGTTTTACTGAAACACTATAAAAACGTCAGTCTGCATGAGGAGCATTTTCAATCTGAAACACAGCTATAAAATGAAAACACACTAGGGTGGACACAGCCCAAGTAAGAAGATATTGACCAGAAACAGAGAATAACAGAGCAGATTTCACAAAAGTAAAAATAATTAATCTGGCTACTCTTTAATACACATAAAATATTATTGTATCTTGCCAAATGCACAAAATTCTAAACCTGTGAACAATAAATAATTATGTACGAATAAATAAATTTATATAAATGAATTATTAAATAATTATTATATTAAATAAAAGTATATAAAAAGGCTGTTCTGGTTTAATTCATGTTGTCTTGTTTATGCTAGGCAGCATAAACATGTTTTATATTTTATGATACATTTTATTTTACAATATTTTATGACTGGAACATTTATGCAATCCTTGAATTACTGTACATGTTGCATTAGCTCTTAGATAGGAAGTGTAGATTTGTGTGTTTTATTTACACTGTCAGTTTGATTCTACCTTAAAACACAGCGGAGGGCTTAAAGCCACATCACATCTCTGTAAGGAGACATAGAGGAGTGTTTATATCCAGTGTTTTACAGCGCACATCATATCTTTTACACCACAGTTCCTGTAAAACACTCCCTGGATACCGGTCGAGGCCACAGGCAAAAGTCCAAGATGTCACACCTCTAATACATAGTGATTCTTTACAGCTTTTAAGATAGCAAAGGGTGTGAGGATGAATGAAATGAGGCTGTGTATGTTTCTTTTTTAAGAGCAGCTTGTTCATTTACTCACTTTTTCAACCAATCAGTGATGTCTTTGGACGTGGCTCCATAATTCTCGTAGTGATGCAAGAACTTCCCCTTCCTTTTTGGAAAAAGAACAAAAAAGGACAACAAACATTGATTTGTTGAAATTGAAACAATTCATTTCATCATGAGCAAATAAAACAACAAAGCAACATTTTCACCAATTTTAGGAAAAACGGGGCTTTAATGCATTAATACATGCAATTCATTCAAAATCCTTTACACGTTAAATTCATTGAACTCAAATAAAGCAAATAAATGACTGAAGCAGAAGAAATTGTGATATCAAATATCATTAACTTCACAGAGGTTTACTTTTTTGGATATAGCAAATGATGACAAAATAAATGTCAAAGATGATAAATAGCATATGCCTAATTTTAATCTTATGATGAATCAGTTTTACACACTCAAAAAAATTTTTTTATTAACCTCAATTAGAAATGTAATTTATTGACAGTCCTAAAAACAACAACAAAAAAAAAAAACTTTAAAAAAAATGTTTGTTGGAACTGTGGCCTATAGTTTAGTGCACATGACGTGCAGGATTGATTCTGGCTGGCTTCCTATCACAATCCCATTTTACTTCCTGTCCTCTCTCTACTGTGGTAAAAAAACAAGTCTTAAAGTTTATAAAACAGAACAAAAGAGTCTGTTTAAAGCAGTTAGTATTGATTAAAAAAAAAAACATACTTCAAAACTTGCCTTCTTTCAGAAAGGACATGCTAAATGCAAGAAGTCAATATTTATTAGCGCTTATTTTCTCAACATAAATTGCACTAGACAGCTTCAGATATATGTATCCACACAACACAGATCCATGACCGCTGCTCGATTCTTGCCATCCAAGATAAACATTTTAAATGAGAGTTTGACTCAAAGCTAATTAAGCCATTTGGCCCAGGGCTCTTAGCATAATCAAAGACATCAGCTAGCAGCCTTTGTGCTCTTGCTAATCCATACAACCACAAGCAGATCAGATCACGAACGTATACAGAAATGCGGCATGCGGAGGAAGGATTCGTGCATTGGAAACTCAAATTTTATCTGTCATCATCGGCTGCTGTTCCGTGACTGCAGTAGGAGCTTAGCGGAGACTCTGGCACTGGACTGCCATTTGCAACCATCACTAATCAGCTGGGATCCACAAACACTATTGCAAACTAAACAAAGACTTTTTGGCTCAAGTAACATTCAAATTTTAAGGGAACTCAATTAATAATGTAGATAAATCAGTATGAGACTGTTCTCAATAATAATAAAAAATTATAATAATTGGTATTTTGCACAATTGCCAATTTATTCTCTAAATGCAATTTTTTAAAAATATTTTTATATCTATTTTTAAACAAATCCCTGAAATTAAAAAAAAAAAGTGCTAGTTTGAACAATTTGCATTTTGTGGAGAATAATATCTTTATTTGAAATTTGGAATACATTTTAGCAGACCTTTATATAATAAATCAAATATTACCAAAACATTCCAGTACATCCAAAGAAACTGAGAATTTTCAACTTCTCCTTTATGTCCATTAGTGCTGGGCAAAAATGAATCGTTTGTTTTGACATCATACATGTGTGTGTATTATATACATTTATTATGTATATGTGATACAAACACATACAAATTAAGATAACTATACAAAACTATTTTGTTACATAGATATTTAAATTATTTAAAATTATATATAATTTGTATCATATACATATTTATTTTATATCTAAATATAAATGAACATTTTCTCAAATATATGCATGTGTGTGTATTTATATACAGCGGGTACGGAAAGTATTCAGATCCCCTTTAATTGTTCACTCTTTGTTATATTGCAGCCATTTGCTAAAATCATTGAAATGTTTGTTTGTTTTCTTTATTAATGTACACACGGCACCCCATATTGACTGAAAAACACAGAATTGTTGACAGTTTTGCAGATTTATTAAAAAAGAAAAACTGAAATATCACATGGTCCTAAGTATTCAGACCCTTTACCCAGTATTTAGTAGAAGCACATTCTGATCTAATACAGCCATGAGTCTTTTTGGGAAAGATGCAACATGTTTTTCAGTGGGTCAACAATTCTGTGTTTTTCTGTCAAAATGGGGGAGTTGTTGTGTGTACATTAATAAGGGAAAAAAAACTTAAATGATTTTAGCAAATGGCTGCAATATAACAAAGAATAAAAAATTTAAGGGGGTCTAAATATTTTCCGAACCCACTGTATACATAATAAATATACACAGTAGACACACGCATATATTATGTCAAAACAAACTTTTATTTTGGATGCGATTAATTGTGGTTATTCTTTGCCCAGCACTAATTTCCATACATCTTTAATATATCAAAGAAATAATACATTACTAAATATACACTACTAAAGAGGTGTGGAGGCACGGTGATCTGGCCTTTGGGTCGAGTAATATGTTTAATTAACCTTTTAGTAATTAAAAGATCGGTGCAGTGAAGGAGCACTAAACAGAAGCTAAATGCAGTTTAAAACAGCTGCTCCAAGTCTAAATATACAGGCAAATGACTCTGGACAAATTGCTTCATGCAGAGAATACACATTAAAATTCTCTGATTCATTTAATATCATAAATCACCTCCTTCCCAGGGCTATTAGTTCTAGCATGCTACATATAAAAGGATGCCCTAAAAATGTCTCAGAAATGAATTAATTTGAACCTTTTGAATTTAATATGCAAAGATTATTTTGGGGGTACTTTTTCAAATAATGCAAATCGCATCTTTTAACGCATTAAGAACATTTCATGCTTCAAACTATTCAAATTATTTTTAACAGTAATTTAAAAGAATTAGCATACGTTGAGGTTTGAGGACTTTCTTTGATAAATTTGGAGTAGATTAAAAATGGACTTTTTTATTGTTTAAAAGTATTGTTGTCGGTAACAAAATTATGTTTTGAATCTCTTTGGAAAATGAAGTGCTGGTAAACAGTTCTTAGGAAAAGCCCTAGCATTAGTTGTGAATGAGACACAGCCAGAGGCCCTTAATTGGACCACAGATAAAGTACGATTCTTGGGTGCATTTCCCAAACACCGTAACTCACACCTGAACTACCAAAACATGATTCAGTAAATAAACTATGTAGTGACAAGTGTTTCCTTTTTAACGTGTTAACTCAGTCAGAGGTCCATCATTTAAACCACATTCGTTAAAAAAATAAAACTTTGCTCATTGTTCAATAAAACAAATGTCCATTGAAATGATGGATTCAGGGAAACACCGAATTGCTGAACTACTGTATGTTTGTAACAATGGTTTTGGGAACCCCTGAACCCTTTTCCCCAATCTTCTTCACACCCATTAAATGATGGATGTACAATTCAATGATCCTACAGTCATAATTAAACCATTATCATTAAACTTGTTTAAGAAACGTATTATGGTAGGGCTAGTCGATATATATCAAATGCTACCATAAACATAAACAAACAAACTCCAATCCTAAATTTTTATTTATTTCCTTTTTTTAAATTTCATGGAAACTTACAGTATGTACTCTTCATTAAATGTAGGTCTTAAATGTAAAACAAAATGTAAGCAGCAAACAAGGCGGCAACACCAAAGGTCTAAATAAACAAATTTATTAAATAAAAAAGGCTAACACAAAGTGTGTAACGAGCACATCGACTGTTTGGGTGAGCACCCATCTAGTGTGATGTGGGTGCTTTTGTGCATTTTGTCCATCTTAAATGTATACTGTAAACATAAATTTGTTAAGTTTACTTAAGTGAATTGCGCAAACTCCTTTCCTTAATTCAATTAAGTCATTTTAACTTTATTGTATTAAATGTTTATTTCTTACTAATATATTAAAATATTACTTACTTCACATATAGTCAAATTTACTTAGACAATTTAAGTTGTGTTGCCTTAACTTGATCTGTAATCTAAGTTAGTAGAGTTTTACAAATTTATTTTTACAGAAATGTTTTTTTTTATTGTGTTTTTATTGTTTTTTTTTACATTTATTTTCCAGTCTGTCACAAAGAATGCTGGGAACAAGAACTCTGCATGGTTGGGTGCACACATTCAGTTTAAGTTCAGCCTAACACAATTAAATTTTTTTAGCTTACGAAACTTGTTTCTATTGAGTACAATGAACTTTCATTGAAAAATGTCAAAGGGACTCATTTCTATTAATTAATCGCACTGCTCTACTTTACAGTGGGCTGGTCAGTACTCTACAGTATATCTATTATGTTTGATGAAAATACCTTTGATGGCAACTGAAGAGAAAGTTATAGCTGAAAATTGAGATTACTTTAATAGATTTTCCTTCCTATTTTTTGGCATTAAATGATGATTAAAATATGAATAAAAAGCCTTTTAAGCCACTGCAGAGTAAAAAAGTCAATAAAGATATATACTGTAATATATATATAAAACAACTCCTAATATTCAGCAGCTTAGTCTGTTTTATTCAGTTTTTGGTGACTTTGCACACAATCAAGTGAAACTTACTCAAAGTAGCAGAAGGTTGGGTAGCCCTTGACGCTGAACTCCTGTTTGACGCCATCAAACTCTGCCGGGTGCACATTCATCCCAGCCAACACCTACACCAAAGCAATGAATTAGACTTGAAACAAACAATCGCCGTCTAGCAGCTCAAATACAGCGAAATGAAGATGAATGGCCACATCAGAGTGTAAGCAGAAAGCTTGTCAATAGAGATATGGCATTCAGTGAAGTGGCACACGGTAAATATCCAACACTCTCATGACATTGCAAGCTTGACCCGACATGCTAATCGCATCCCGAAAAACAATTTAGACTCACTTTCATTCTGAAGGATATTTACTTTAAGTGACTACAGACTTAATATACTTTTACGCTTGAAAAAATAGATAGCTTATGGTTTCATTTCAAACAAGCTACGCAGTTATGACTGGCAATGCTTGATAATGAATTCCAAAATAAATGCATATTATCCCAGAGCAAGTCACAAATCGTCTCTGGCGCGTCGTACCCATCTGTCAGGCCGCTGAAAAATATGCAGCCCAACTCTGCTGACCGGCGATTACTTCCCAAATCCATCAAAGTTTCTGCAGCGCTATCAGCTTCTCACCACACGTACGTGAAACTCAGAAACACAGGAGGTAGCAAATCTACACGTCGCGTCCATAAACGGCAAGCTACCAATTCATTATGCAAATCTGTAAACAGCAGCTTATTTACAAGTGCTCAGTCATCGGTCCGCAGTTAGGGAAATAAACACTGCTTAAAAATCTCTCCATATGTGGCCAAACGTAAAACAATACTAACAAAAAGTAATCATAAAGCCATTTTATAAGGATCTATTTGGTAGCATAAGTTAGGGTGTTTGTTATTGTAGGGTTTCAGCATTTATTAATGTAGGTTCATGTTAATCAATTGTTTATTCAAGTTCAAAATATTTAGTTTAATATTTAGAAATGTAAAAAAACTATTTTGTAAACACTATTCTTCAAAACGTTGGGGGTCAGTAATGTACTTTATAATGAAATTAATTGTTTTATTAAGCAAGGGTGCATTAAACTGATCAAACAAATGACAATCACAACATTTTTTCTATTACAAAACATTTTATCAAAAAAAAAGCAAATTTAAATCTGCAAAATGTTCTATTCATTCAAAAAATGCATCAAATCAGCATATTATAATAATTTCTAAAGTATCACATAACACTAAAGACAAGAGTAATGATGCATGTCAAAAATAATTTAAATGGAAAAAACATTATTTTACATTTTATATATTATTTTTACAAACAGATTCAAAATAATCGTGCAAACTGTGAAACAACATTTTAAAAATATTCTTAGTAACTTTTCACCATTTTAAAATATTATAGAGAAATTTTAGATTAAATATTAAAAATTAGATTAAAACTACTGTATAAGCATTGTTCAATGTCAGTTTTTCATATTTTATTTATTAGCTAAAGTTAATAAATTAAACCTAATTGTATGCCGTTATGTAATGCTACATTATGGCATATATAGAGTTACAAAAACAGTAAAAAAAGAAAAGAAAAAGAAAACCCAGACAATTTCAGCTACTTCATGTTGTTTCAGCTGGTTGAAACTAGCCAGTGTTCTCTTAACTTATACAAGCTTCCATGCTGACAACTTTGACATTTACCGTGGGGGTTGTCTTTAAAAAAAACATTCAGTTTAGATTTAGTTTGAATGAAAGCATCTATATGTGTGCTTCTGTGAACATTCTAAGATGGGCAGTGGAGAAAGAGAGAGTGGGAGATAAAGAAAGTGAAGTACTGAGGGAGAGAAAATGTGTGGTCAAGTGTACTGTGGGTCTCCCAGCAGTGCACATAGAGATATTGAGCTGAGCTGGCATTTAATCCATACTTCACCACAGACCTCAACAGCAGGAACTACATCCTATAACTGTGTTATGAAATCAGCAAAAGGGCTTTTAAGCAAAATTGGCTCTCGCTGTAATGAGGGGGAACTAAACATTTTGTCGAAAAGGGACATCAATGGTTTTGCAAAACATCCCACCTGTTAAGTAATTCAACATCTGTACTGGATGTAATTGAAAAGTAGAAACGAGAGGGTCTAACATGCTACTGCACTTACATATTTTCCTTTTGTCTCAGTGGCTGCTTGCTGGAAAATGGGCTGCATCCTTTTACATACTCCACACCCTACGCGTTGAAGAGATATAGAAGTATCATTAGTAATTCTGTCTAAATTTAGTGAGAGGAAAAGTGTAATGTATCTACGTATAAATCTAATAGGGTAGCTATGTATAAATCACACATAATTCACTTTCAAACCAACAGAAAGCTCAACAGAAAGTTGATCTAAGAGTTTTCAACCTGAACTAAGGCTCCACTACAAATTGAAATGAAATCAAAATCTTTATGTAGTCAGGGAAGTTTGGCTCTGTAAGTAAATCTCTTTCCGCTCTCACACAGAAACTCCAAATATGCAAAAGAAGAAAGTTTTTAAATAACATTTCAGTAATATTATTGACTAATATGAAAGTGTTCATTTGATTTATTTACAATATAGTTTGTAAAGTAATATTTTCTGCCTTTTAGTAGACATATATATGAGAGACTTGCTTTGTTTACCAAATAAGTGGATTTAGATGGATTTGCATTGTAAACATTAAATAAAGCTATTATTTTTTATGTCATATATTAAGTTTTCAGTTATGATATTTTTTTTCAAAATTCTGAAATAGCAAAAAATGTCCGCAGATTCTGTCTGGCCCTGGTCATAATTCACTGACAAGCAATGCAAACAGCTGTCATTATTGAAGAAAGTTGATCTTTGATTTGATTATTGGTTATTTAAATGGTCTACAATGCTTATAAGTGAACTATGACTGTGTAGTAAATGATGCTCCATCTGAAAGTGGTGAAGATTTACTATCACAGAACCGGCTTTACTTACAAAATGCACATAAATGTCACATAAATGTTGCTTATTTGTGCATCCCTACCCAAAAAAGAAGTAGATTAAAGGATAATTTTCCATAATTTTTTGTTAATTCATTGCGCACTACCGTTCAAAACCTTGAGGCTGGGAAGATATTTTAAAGGGGCTATGAGCTGAGAAATGACAATTCCCTTTATCTTTTGAAATATAGATGCTTTGATGAAAACAATTAATAATATATATATATATATATATATATAAAATGCAGTATTGCATTGCCTTTTGACCTCAACACTAGGAAAATGTGCATGTACTTTATTTTTAATGACATTCCAGACCACATTGGTAAGAATTGGTCCTTCAATGTGCTTAAATTTAATGAAGATTTGTTTATGAGCAAGGCCCATTTTGATACTGGGTTTCAGAAACATTGAAAGGCATATTGACAAACGTTGGACATCTTGATAACATCTTACAACTTCCATCAAACACACACACAGTAACACTTCACAAGATTTGTTTTGCTACAGCATGGCACATCTTGCATGATTGCACACAGTTTACATCATATAAAGTGTCTAGTAGTTGAGAATTACAGTACAGTCAGGGGTTACTCACATGGGGCGTAAAACATCATGAGGATTGGCCTCTCCTCTCTTTTCAGCAGTTTCCGGAAATCCTGCAAGCCAAACAACACAAAGCCAATGAGTCAAGCACTCTGGGTTGAGTGCCAATAATCTTTAGAAGAGTTTCAGGTGATCTCATTAAAACCAACAAACAAGGGTACAGATTTCCTGGTCCATTCCGCTAACATAGTATATCATTTCATTACTTCATCGGACATCAACACAGTGCTAATACTGTAATTGAGTCTGAGTTGATGTTTTCTTTTTGCTTTTTTTTAAAGAAGTCTGTCATCGGCCACTGTCATCTGCAATGTGTTTATATAAATCTATTTTAAATACATGTAAAGTTAGGGTTAGGTCTAGAGTTGGGATGTAGATACATTTTTTTCAATGTAAAGTTTAATTAAAGGGTCAGCTACTCCAAAATCTAAATGTCATCATCATTCTCCATCATGCAGTTATAAATCCAAAAAGAAGTGTGTCCATCTTTGAAAGACAAATGAAAAAATGTTCAATTTATTGAGTATTGAACCAATTCTCTTGACACTTTAATGAATTCATTCATTCATTTTCCTTAGGCTTATTCCCTTATTTTTCAGGGGTTGCCACAGCAGAACGAACCACTGTGTGCCACAGCCTAGCACTGTGATTCAATGAATTTAAAATGAGATTAATAATTTGTAAACTAATGGCATAATTAAATCTGTTTGTATTATACCGTTTGTAATTGGCTTTATTCAGAATACTTGGATTAAAGTGATCGATTAATGGATTTATTTTTTTTCTTCTCTATACGAATGTTTTATAGCATCACAATTCTGGGTTACAAGACCTCCAGTGAAGGGAGAGAAATCTCTATTTTATCAAAAACATCTTTATTTGTTTTTGTCTTATGGGTTTGGTACAATTTGTAGGTCAACAAATTATGATAACATTTCCAGCGTCAAAAGTGTAATGTTAAAATGTACAGCCATTCATAGTTTTAATCAAAATGTTATACTCTAAGGGTTAAAATGGTAAGGCTAGTGCATTAAAGCCCACGTTTGTTCATGGACACACACAGTCCAGCCGCCAGATTGATCCTCTAGAGACAGAAGAATAGACAGGTTCTTCTGTTGCAGATTGCTCAGCTTCAAGTCTTTTGTCCTGTGTGAAGTTCCCACACCTGATTAATACTCAGCAGAAAACCAATCTTCACTGCAGTGAGCGAAACTTACCTTCTCTGACTCAATGTGGACAACATCTTTGGCCTCAGGGTTCTCCTCCCACAGGGGGGCACCAGCAGGGTCTTTCAAAAATGCCACCATGGACTAAAAGAGGAGAGAGAGAATAGACAGAAACTTTGAAAAGAGACCATCAGAGAGCCATCGGTCACTGACAAAATAAAATCGATCACTGTTAAATTTGAGGAATGGAACTAATTATAGAATATTCTTGGGGTGTAATTGGATGTACACTTCCACTGAATTATACTGAGTTAGCAAATGCTGAAAGAAAGTATGACTTTTATCATGTAAAATCATGTCTACACTTTAATTTTGAATAAAAGGGTTATATTCTTTATTTGAAAATAAAAATAAAAGCCTACTGACCCTAACTTATTTATGAATATATACCATTACAAAATAAATTCTTTACAGATTTACATTTTATTATAGTGACCAAAAATGATTTTGTCAACCTCAGAGGGTACCTACTAAACTTATTACAACAAAAAAAAAGCTACTAAATTATGTGTTATGCAAGTGTAGATAATTGACAAATACATGTAATTTATTAACATTTTATGTGTATTTTCTTATGCTCATAAAACATGTTCGTTAAAATATTAGTATTTGCCTTGGAATCTAAATAGGAGATGAACATTTACTGGTACATACACTGGTAATTATAATTTTCAGCCCAGGCTTATTGGAAATACGTGCCTCAGCCTACATTTTTGCAAAACATAATATGTTGCTCCGGGTACATTTCATGCATGATTCAGGTGACAAATCAGTGTTTACATTTTTGCAAATCTGAAATATGTTACATAGTGTTCCTTTTATTGTAGGTTTTAGATCAAAATCCTTTTGTGCATGTCCATGAGAAGGTGGGGCTTGTCATACAGATCACCTAGCGAACTTCTGACCTAAACCCAATTAGTTTTCAAATGCAAACATAAATATAAAAAAAAATGCACTGCAACCACAGTTTTACCTTGATTATGCATTGTATTTATCTCTTTTGTGGAACCGGCATTACAAGAACCCTGTACAACACTGACTATGCCAGAAATGTTGCTGGAGATAGATAGGTGAGGCAAATTTATCCAATTACAAATCATAGACATCGTTAAGGTGTTTTGTAGTATTTATTTGGTATTGTGCAAAAACGACATGAAATATTTATTGATAATATGTGCCTGTAAATATCATTAGTGTGAAAACGAACAAAGCTGTTGACAAACTGTCCCGTATCGTTCATTTTACCTAGAAACTGCAGGCATTTATTTATTTTCTTTTCGGCTTAGTCCCTTTATTATTCTGGGGTCACCACAGCGGAATGAACCGGCAACTTATCCAGCATATGTTTTACGCAGCGGATGCCCTTCCAGCTGCAACCCATCACTGGGAAACATCCATACACACTTCACACACATACACTATGGACAATTTAGCTTACCCAATTCACCTATAGTCCATGTTTTTGGACTTGTGGGGGAAACCGGAGCACCTGGAGGAAACCCACGCCAACACGGAGAGAACATGCAAACTCCACAAAGAAATGTCAACTGACCTAACTGAGGCTCAAACCAGCGACCTTCTTGCTGTGAGGCAATTGTGCTACCCAGTGCACCAACTGCAGACATTTGTTTAAGTAGAAAATAAAAGAAAAAAGCAAGTATTTCCAATGAGCCTGTGTTGTTAATTCAGCTTCACATTAGTATTCTAAACTTGCACTAAGTGCGCCTTGAACGTAAAACGTAGTGAGAGTTATAAGTCACAGAATACGTTTTCCTCTTGCACAGTTACACCAATTTATCTCCTAATCTATGCAACCTATAAGGAACAAAAAAAAACTCGACATGAAGTGCTGGAAGTACTGCTGTACCAAGCGAAAATGAAGAGCAATATGTGGTACTTATCAGCAGGTGCATTTAATAAGAGCTCTCAATTCTTTCCACACCAGTGGCTCCAGCGAACGTGTCCCATCACCGTCTCATCATCCCGCAAAAGCTCAGCTCATTCATTTTTAACATATTCACATTACAGCTCCCCTCATTCCACAGCCATTCATCAACACCTCGTCACATTCACTCATAATTGAGCTGAAAGGCATGTGGAGAATGAGATAGGTGAGAGAAACCAATGGGACAAGTTTGATTCGCCTTCTTACAAAACCATATGCTTTTTTCTGGCTCTGGTGCTTCAGGCTGAGCACTGTGAAATAACAGCCACGGGAAAACTGTGGACGTTTAGCGAGTAAATAACAACACAGACTGATTCATCCATTCACACATGACAGAGTGTGCATTCGGAAAGCCTTTCTGAAAAACACAATCTATATGTCTAACAAAGAAATATTGATGAGCTGGATTCTGAATGAGGCTTCCAAAAATGCTGTAATTTTTTTTTTGTCAAATATGACTTCAGCAAAATGCAATTTTCCAGAGAAATTACCTTAAACGTGGCTGGTCTGTTGTATTCTGTGTGGAAAGTCCCATCCCTAAAAAGCAACACAAAACCAAAAGATGAATCGCTGTGCTCATAGCCCTCAATATTAATAATCTGTAAGACCTCCAACCACCCCTCTTACATGCATCTCAGTAAAACGGACGCTGTTCTTACTTGTAATGCAGGAGCTCAACTCCTTTGGTTTTCGAGCTGGGGTCTACCTTGACTTTTTTACAGAGTTTGCGACCTTCTGAATCCCTGTGGTGAGGAATGTAGAAAAAAAAAAACATGAATATTATTCTCATATATTGTTACAATAGATATTTTAATCCAGGGGATTGTTATATTTAGGCCTGTTAACTTTAACACATTAACACACTGGATTAATTCAAAATTTGAATTATTTAATGCAGATAATGCAAATAAATTGTGCAAGTGGATATGCATGAGTTTAACAACTCTAAATGCAACCTGCATGCATATATTTCTACTGTAACCTGTTAACCTGATTTCACTGTTCCCTGTTTGTGATAAGAACATTTTAATCCACAAAATTTCTACGAAACATTTAGTCAGTGTTGTAGTAAAGTAGGGCTACACAATATATCGTTTCAGCATCGATATTGCAATGTGCGCATTGGCAATAGTCACATCGCAGAATATGCAATGTTGAGTTTGGATTATATTTGAGCAGGAGTTGTAACCATAAGAGTAAAAAAAAGTATAATTTGCATGTGTTTTTAAGGACTGTGACTGTGGAAGAATCTAGAAGAGCTTAAAGCATTAAGGCACAAGAAACTATATAATTTGTAACTTTAATAAATGTTAATTTTATCGAATTATTAATATGATGAAGACAGTAGTGTTATTTTACATTTGCTTTTTTAATTCCTGTACCTGAATACTATTAAGACTGCAAAGCACTGTTTGTTTCATTTGTATCTTTGCTTTGACGTAATTATCAATGCTTGAAATTTGGTGTTTTATTTTTTATGCAAATGATCCAATCCCCTCTAGAATCATCCCAATCAACCTAAATTAAGCAATTCTTTCCAAATAGAGCTATTAAAGCAGTCTGGCTAATTTGTATTTATATCACAATATATATTGCAGAAAAATGAAATATCGTAATGTTACATTTTTCCAATATCGTGCAGCCCTAAGTAAAGTAAATAATTCATTATTACTAGCAAAGTGATAATTCATTCAAACAATCATCCCAGAAAACAGGGACATGCAGCCAGTTTTCAGTGAATTATTTATTCTAATACGTACAATATAATATTAAAAAACTCCACTTACAGCAGTTATATAACTTGAATAGTTGTACACTTTGTTTGCATTCTCAATTTAACTTTAGTCACTGAATCTAATTTCAAAGTCATTAAAAATATACTATAAAATTAAACCATGAAAAACCATTAAAAAAAAAACAAGGTGTGAGGAAAGCAAATTCAGTATAGTATCTGCAGGCACAATCAATTACCTTCATACGTTTTGTGCAAACTCAGAGGCGAAAGCGAACATTAAGTCACAGCGAATTATGCTCAACAAATATTATAATCACATTATTATAACACAAGTCCACGAAGGACATTTGTCATGCAAATTGATGCAGCCAAAAAGTGAAGTGATACAATTAATGTCCCAAGACATTAAATAAATTGCTGTAGCAGCAATACGAGACCACTCATGGGAAGCGACAGATGACCACAGCAATAAGCTAATGTATGGGTCGCTCCTGAGTTTTGGCAAACCCTGTCATTCTTCTCTTTTTGAAGGACAAGACGTTCAGCGGCCTTTGCTTTAGTGTGTTACACATAAACTCTGCTTGCTTTAATTTAGAGCCACAGGTCTTCAGATAAAAAGAAAATATAGTATTTTCCTGTCTGCTCTACTTTTCCATGTAGTGGAGTATGCTTTAAAAAGTGTTTACATAGATTTGTGGTATTGGTAGCATTGTGTACACAATATGCTACACTTTATTTCCCAAGGCTTCGTTTAGAGTCATTAATTCAATGTGTGTTTTATAGAAAGAAGAATTAGACAAAGATACAGTAAATAATTATCTAGCATAATATTAAAGCTTCATGAAAAGTATCTATATCATGGACACACTTTTCAAAATGCAAACAAAATAATTTCAGTCTATTTTCTCAATTTTTTGCACAAATTTTAGCCCAGAAGGAATTTATCATGGTAAAGCATAGGGCTGGGCTGATAAATGATATTGTATCGAATCACGGTTAAATTTATGTCGATAACGATGATAAGCTCTAGACATTTTTTACTCAATATTGATCTAAGAGCCCATCACACAGCACAAATATGCAACCGCAAGAATCTATAATTGTGTTATTATAGATGCACTGACTTTTCGGTCACGGAAAATAGTTTATGCTGCATCACCCTGTATTGTTTAGCACACTCATTTCACCAAATCAGAGTAATGTGTAATCATTTTTTGTTAATAAACAATATTTTTAAATGTTATTTAATGAACCCTCTAATTTGTGTGGCGTCAGTCATTGTTGGGATACTCTTTTAAAGCTGGAAGCATTAACAACTCTAAAATATAAATTATCTTGAAATATATATCGTTATCCCTCAATATGGAAAATAATAATCGAGACTGCATTTTTGGCATATCGCTCAGCCCTAGTAAAGCATTTGTAACTTTTGTAAGAATAAAAGAAATACTGTAAACATATGCAGATAAATATCTACAAAAACACATTTGCTTTAATACTAGCAAGAAGTAGAAATTCAATTTGTTATGTTTAGTACAAGGTAGAAACTGCAAACCATAGAAAATAAACTGAGAATACATAACTCATTTAATATTTAGCTGAACTTTCTGATTGATGATCAACATTTTTGAAGGTTAATCATCTACTTTCACTTTCCAAAGAAACAAATTCTGGACTTATTTGGTCTCCTGTTTATGAGAAAGTGCCCATATCACATAGGGATTTAAAAAAATAAAAATTCAAAAGCTCTCTTACTTCATTGTACAAAAAAATTAAAAAATGAACGCTCCAGTTCCAGACAAATTCATCTTTGTCATACACCTGATGACAAAAAACAAAAACAACAGCAACAAAGCACTCAATCTTCACATTCGCACCTTAACAGAACCGGAGAACAGAAAGGACCCCCAATTACCTGGTCCCGCTGTCACCACACATACACCCACACTCTCCCGAAGAGATCCAGATCGCTCAATTGAAAAGACTCCCTTTTCCCTTGAGTGATAATGAGCATGGAAATGTATTACATAAGGACAAATAGGAGCAGAGAGGACTCGGCAGCGATCTAAAGCCCCATGCTAATGGAAATTCAAAGAGACGGAATTCAATTATGCTTCTGACAGCATCCGCCCCCCAACCGGCTCCATGCCTTAAAGGTAGATGAGAAGCCATCATTAGCGTTACGCATTTCCCACATAACGCCTTTGTGGGAGGACCGAGAGAGGTGTGCTGGAGATCAGAGCTCAGGCTGTCAGGTGGGAAACTCAATTAGACATGCTGTGTGTGTTGAACGAGCTGATGCCGGATCACAGATGAGTACCCCTTCAACCCTGCTCGGTGCGCTAAAATAATTGGTCATCCTTGTCAAGCTCCACACGCCATTCTAAAGCATGAGAGTCATGGGTCAAGTCAATATGTTTTGCTTGTGGGAAGTTCGAGTATCCCAGGGTCAAAATTGCTGCTAGAGAACAAGATTTTTTTTGGCTTTAAAAAGGTTGAGAGGACAAAATTGGGAAGTTTAAATCCAATAAACCCTTTGGGAAGTTTACAAACTTTTGGCTTGCTTGGTTGGGGTCATTGGAGCTGCCCTTCAGTGGATTGTCTATCAACAGTGACATTGATATGAAACTAAATTAAATCATTTTTTAACTAACCAGAACCACACCAGCATTCTACCATTTATTTTGCTATCTGCTTTATATATTGAATATGTTCCATGATTACATTTTATTATCTAATCTATTTAATTAATTTGCTTATTCCTCCTTGTAAAGCAGATTTGACACAATGTTTATTGTATAAAGCGGTATATAAATAAATGTGACTTGACTTTAAAGATGTCATAGAGTGCAATGATTCAATATATTACATCGTTCTCTGATTTCTAAATAGTAGATATGTGGCTTTATAATTGAAGTTATATATTGTCTGGGTTGGTGTTGTATATTATGCTACAAAAACCTTGTAATAAACTGCATTTTCTGTTGCTTTACAGACTTATTTCTCTACATAATATTTTTTTATACATTGTATTATTTCAAACTACTAAAATGTCAATAAAAGTGACTTTGTTAAACTGTAGATTTGAATTTTTAACATCAAAAGTCAACAGAGCAGAAATCAAGATCCCACAATGCAATTTCGGTTGTGAACCGTAAATAAAACTGTTAATTAAACAGCAACTGTTAATTAACAGATGTTTAGTTTAAAGAAAATCCCCAGAAACTGTTTTATATGTTCATTTAGAAGCACAGAAATTTCCCATAGAATGAAAAGTTAAGGTTTGACCATATTTGGAATGGTTGTGAATATTAAGTAATCTATAATCCGACTTTTCCATCTTTCTGAGCAAGTTGAGATGTGATCTTCTGCCTTCTGCCCAATGTAACCAAGAGTTCATGTCCTGCCATTCCCATTTTCAAAATAAGAGTTCTGCATACATAGTAAGTACAATACAAGCTTAGATAAACTTAGAAATAAAGAGGAAAAATAATCATTCTTGTAATCTCACTAGGAAAAATTGTGGCCAAGCCTGGAGTGTGCATATTAATAATCCTGCTTGGATCATCAAAGTCTGTGTTTTGTTATGATTGGTCCGTTTTTCACCCTAATTTTACACTCACAGGATTTACATGAGAACAAGGAAACAATGGTGTTTGAGGCTCACAGCATGTCCTTTACTGAACTTGTATTATTCATCTGCGCCTAGGTATATCCAGATTTTCATTCAATGGCACCTTTAAAACCAATAAAAACTAAAAGCTAAACTACCATATTTTAACACATTTTCGTTAAGAATCCCATTTTATCATTCAGACTTCAGGATAATTACATTCCCATTTTCTTCATAGCAATACCGCTCTTCCATGACCTACTTTTTTTTAATGGTATCCCCCAGTGGACTGCAGTTGGCGATCTCTCAGGTCCCTGTCATCTGAAGGAAATATGTGGGCGTATCTCTGCTTTGCTCTAGCGCACTGCTGCCTGTGCAGAGTTACTTTTTTTATACCCAGCTTTATATAAGTTCCTCACATTGGGGACCCAATATACCCAAGACGGTCTCATAACGTGGTTCTGGGGAAAAGAAAGCACCATGCCTGGCTAGCATGGTACACAAAATGATCATTTGGTATATTTAAAATTACAGTTGCATATGTTTTTTGTATATCATGAAGGTAAAACCATGCATAAAATTGCTTCTTTATTTATGCATAGTGATTTACTGAACACATTGGGGCTCAGTTTTTTTAGGGCTGTCTTTATTATGAAATTATTGCAATTAATTAGTTTGGTACACATTCATACTGATCCAAAAGTTAGAACGCTTTTAGAACGTTTTTTTTGCATTTACTTTAGTTTATAATGAGATGCAGTTGTAATTGCCTGCCACATCCTACCATTTACAGCACCACCCAGCCATTGAGAAATGATTTAAAAGCTAGCTTTGACTGCTAATAATCAGAAACATCTTTTCTGAACAGACAGAAGATTCTGAGCTGCTGAACTTGGATCCAAAATAACAAGATAATCCACACTACAATCCAACATAATACAAGAATCCGGAGTAATTACACCACATTATTGATGTAAACATGACCTTTGCAATAATGTAGGGTGAGGAATCAAATTATGAAAATAATAGAAACTTTTAAAATAAAAACAAGCTCTGCATGCACACTCTTTTTGACAAGAAACATCATCTCTAGTCCAAAAAACGCTTGTTAACAAGTCGATCTGGACTGCCAAAGAGCAAATTTGATTGAAACTCACCCACAATTCACCCAAGCGATGGTCCCTTGACCTTTCACAGCTTGAGCCACATCAGACAGCAGCTTTAGATGAGCATCTCCAGATGAAGCTGAGGACAACAACAACAAAAAACTCATTTAAAAGACTGTAGAGGAGAAACAGAGACACATTTAAATATCATGAGCATGTATCCAACGCTGAGCCCACAGCACCTGCGTGACCCCTGCGAAACACACGCTATAAATAGACTCAATTATGTGCTTAATTTCCCTTCAGCTCATTTAATTTTTCATAATTTTACAAATATATTTTCACATTTAGCTAGTACTGATTTGCATTTTAATAGGCCACTAAGCGAGCCATTACCAGTTCAAAAGATCTGGGGTTTTTCTACGGTACTCTGATTAGTGTTTACATAGAAGCTCTTTATCTTTATATTGCGCAATCAGTCAGATTAATAACAGACTATTAGACTATGTAAACACAGATATGCTGGGCTATCATATCTTTGCAAGGGAATATAC
Organism: Danio choprae; assembly: GCA_903798125.1. Lineage (NCBI taxonomy): Eukaryota > Metazoa > Chordata > Actinopteri > Cypriniformes > Danionidae > Danio > Danio choprae. The sequence goes on from CAIGQW010053321.1 coordinate 6,278,539, forward strand.
AGTATGAATGGAAATAAAAAATGTATACTTGGGTAATAACACAAATGATGTAGATTCAACCACAAACATAATTCCCATCATAGACAATTTTTACATTATATTAACGGTCTAAAAATGTAAATATAAAGTGGAAAAATGTATGTGACAGTAAAGACATTTGCTGTATGTTTTAAACTAAATTATCAAATGAATTATGTTCTTCAGAACTTTTGTTCACCCAAATCCCCACAAAATGTTCAGCAGCACAAGTGTTTTATACATTAATAATATTAATAAATATTTCTCGTTCACCAAATCAGTATATTAATGTAAAGATAAATGTATTAATTTAGCTGCCACTTTTATCCAAAGTGACATACAGATGAGGAATACAGCAAGTAATAATATTAAAGAGGCAAATAATCACAAGAAGTGTAATAGAATAAAGTAAAATACTTCAATTTAATTTAGTAAAATACAAGCCAGAAAAAGGAAAGCAGAGAAGCCTTTTTTATGGCTGCTATATAAAATAGATAACATAATATTTTAAATAGTAAAAGTATATGAGTTTATATGTTTGACTAGTGCAAAGTCAATAAAAAAAAGCAATCTGTTGTGGAAATGAAACACTATTGATTACTTATATATTGTTGTGCAATCAATAGCACATCCATCATTTCCTTAAAATGAGCATTGAAGAACTGCCGCTGACATCAGGGCAAGCACAATTTCTACGTTTACTGGGTAGAAGTTAAATTAAAAGGGCAGGCCTAAAGTTATTGTTCAAAATAATACAAATAAGATGGAGTATCTTAAGAATAATACATGATATTAATAACTGACTTTATACATATGAGGTGGATTCTGTTAGCAATTATATACATAGCTACAATGTTATATATATACAATGCTACATGGGATTTTATTTTACAAGCCCTCCCTCCTTTTTTGTTTACACAATTTATGCATTCTTTTAAAAACCACAACAAAATAGGAATGAAACTGTCCAGACAGACAGACAGACAGACAGACAGACAGACAGACACACAGACACACACACACAGACACACACACA
>CAIGQW010053321.1:6279992-6293713 GCA_903798125.1 Danio choprae
ACCTCCCAAACCTTTCAATTGTCTATGACATATAACTTATAGTATGTTCAGAAAAGGGTTTAAAAATATATAAATATATAAATGGTAAAATTAAGGTCAATTTAAGACCTCTTTTGGTCAATCGGTTTTCTCTGTTAAGGGAACCAAATTGTGGAATGATTTACCTGTTAGTCTAAAATTAGAAAGTAATGTAAATGTCTTTTTTTTGTAATGTACTTACCCTTATTATGGGTTTTTGAAAATGACCTTCCATGCAGTGTGTAACACAGCTCTAAGTGAAGTGAAATATCCAGCTTAAATCTGAAAGTGTGCCGTGTTTAAAACTATTGATTCATCTATAAAAGAGTCGACTCAGTGGTTCGAATGAATCTCCGCGGTAACAAGTCTTTAGCCGTGCCGGCGTGACGTCGATACGGAACTCAAGCCCTGCCCATTTGTTGCGTGCTCAGACCCGGTAAAATTGAAACCCCCGGCCCCGCCCACAAGACAATAAGACAATAAAAGTGTTTTTTGACCTTGCATGCATATCAGACTATTGTTGGAGAGCCCCAAAACCAAAATATGACCTTTTTTAAATGCTTAATAGGGGCTCTTTAAAAAGTGGTTAAAAACAAAACAGCAGCTTTTGCACAAATAGTCTATTAATAGTTTTGGTTTTTTTTGGATCACGCCGCCTTTTGCTTTATAGCAATTTTATGTAAAGATTTATAATGTTGTGTATATGCATTTATTTTATTTTCATTTTATTTTTAAATGTCAAGCCTCCTTTGGACCGGTGTTGAGAATTAGCAAATCTGCTAAAACACAAACAAATGCATTTGGTTTGTCCAGTGTAATTGTGATGTCCATGTCAAATAAACAATAAATAAATAATTTTATTGTATTATATTATATTATATTATATTATAATATACTTAGGTTAAGTAAATCTCTGCATTTCTACCCATAGTACTTGTGGTGTTGAAAGCACCTCAGTACAGAATAGCACACAGTGTGAAAAGTACTACGTGTGAAAACACAGTGACAGCTTCACTACACCGCAGATTTACACACTTATGACTGTCTGTGATTTCCTACTACACCGCTGAACCCATGATCTGATTTTCTTCAAATTAATCACACTGGCCCAAATCAAAAGGTACAATAAATTCAGAGTCCTCAGTTTATTTTGGGCTTTAATCGAAGGAATGGAGTTGAATGAGAAGTGCGTCTGTGCTCTGCCTGATCATGAATGCGGTCTAAAGGGACTTCCGCAGTTAGCAGGAAGCCTCTAATGGAAATGCTTCACAGGATGAGCGGCGCTAGTCGTCCATCAATCAAACACACTGTTCGATACACCGTCTCATCCAATGACCTCATGTGCTCGAAATGAGTCATGAATTATGAAACAAATAAATCTCACACAGCAAGACCTTGAGAGGCTCTTTCCCTTTGCGTCGTGGGTGGGAGATTGTTTATGGACCGTTCATCCATACGGTAGTCATATATGGCGCCGTGCCTGTTAGTCCTGCTAATAACAGCCAGCAGTGATGCAAATGCAGCGTTTTTCTTTCTTCTTCTAATTAAAGGTAGAGAGAGATGCATTACTCTAGGTGTAGGTCCTTTATGCTTCTCTGTTCTTTTAGATCTTTATCTGATGTCCTGATGGTCTAATGAGTGTGGAAAGTGGAGAAATTTTGTGCTGTAAAATGTCATGTATGCCCCAAAAAAAGTAAAATTTGTATTTAAATGTATTTAAATTACTTTTCTAATTACTTTTTCTGAAAAGTAACTTAATTGCTCAATAAGTAATCGGATTACCTGACTTCTAAAATCCATATAAATCTCAACTTATAGACAATAGATATTCAAGAGTTCACACTTAGCTGATTGATAATAAACCGTATTTGGCATGCTGTCCCGGGAGAGAGCCCTGAGTTCAGAATATCCTCGAGCCCGGGGCTCCCTCCCATTTGAAGGGCGAGAGGGGAGTTTGAGCTCAGGTACGTCTCGAGAACTCCCCTGCTTGTGAACGTGCTTGAGATATATCTTAAGATGCTATTTTGGAGTAGTCGATTTAGTTATGGTGAATGTTTTTTGGACGGTGGGAGGAAACCGGGAAGCCCGGGGAAAACCCACGCGAGCACATGCAAACTCCGCACAGAAACGCCGACCAGCCTGGTGAGGGTCAAAACCGGTGGTGTTCTTGCTGTGAGGCAACAGTGCTAACCACTGGGCCGCCGTGCCGACCAGTCAGGAGAAAGGAAGGAGTAGGGGTGGAAGGGGGGATTCTTCAAAACGAAGATGACTGGAGTGGAAAACTCTGGTTATTTGTAGTGTGTCAGTATTCGTCTGATTGGTGTAATAAACGGAGCTGATGCGGTGCCAGCCGTGTTCAATCCTAAGCACGTGATCCTCTCAAAATTAGTTTATAAATAAAACACACTTAAACAGTTTTTTTTTTTTTTTGAGTAAAACAAAAACTTTTAATTTATTTAAAAATTAACACTTAAAAAATGTTTTACGTAATACTCTACCGGTAACAGAGGACATAAACTTAACAGGTGCTTGTTTAGGGCTTCACACGGGCTTCAGTCACATGATCTTAAATGGGAACTAATTACATTTTCTGTGGACTTGGTGATTTTAAATGAGCATATAGTGTCACACCAGAGGAAATGGTTTTCAGTGACAAAATGTATCAAGTTCTTATGTTTTTAAAATATAAAAAAATAATAGAATATTATAAAATAGCCACCTGTAAAATTGAGGTATTTAGTTAGGATTTTCTTTATAAACTATTTCAATTGAACAATGTCACACAGATAATAATATCTAATAATAATATAATAATAATAATAATAATAATAATAATAATAATAATAATAACACAGCTTTTTTTATAACAAGAGGTCCAGAGAAGATGTTTAACCATTTATTGCATTTTAAATGATGACTATAATATATTCATTTTTTTCATGCATGACAGTGAAAATGCAACTTCACGTCAGCCACCCATATGTACTGTATATTTACAATATATGCATCACACAGTTATAAACTGCATGGTAGAAAAACAGAATTACTCTGCATCGCTGAATTTATTAATCCAGAACTTTAGAATGTTACTTACAGTATGTAATGCAAGGACATAAGTAAACTGTATTTAAATTACCTAAAAATAAAAAAGTGATCCATTATTTAACTTTTTTTGCAAAATAGTAATTTAATTAAATTAATTTAAATGGTTACTTTGTAACTAATTACATACAATAATGCATATAGCATAATCAGAGCTTCCTCAATGACTTTTCCCCAAAGGTATTTAACGCATACAGTTCTAACAATGCAAGCTTAAGTAAATTTGTTTTGTGCATTATGTCCTGAAATGTGTCAGGATGCAATTAATGTTCAGAAGCGTAATCATAAAATATCTGCTTCTATGGGGAGTTTTCTTTTCCATGATAAATACCATCATGGCAGAAGGACAGAAGTTTGAAGATGGTTTTGCTGAGCAAGTTAAAGTCAGCATGTTTATAGCTAAAGCAGGCCTCAACAGTAATTATGCCTAGATGTTCACTTTCACAAACATTAGCACTGGCATCACCGCAAAACAAATGATCAAACCGTTATTTTTAGGAATGTTAAGTAAACATTGTTCAAAACGTAAAAAAAAATGGTCAGCACTCATTTTAAACAAGGAAATTATTTTAATAGGGTTTTTTTTTAATGCTCGCCAAGGGTATAAGTACTGTATCAATAGTAAAAATACCAATAACTGGAAAATATTACGATTCAATATGACCATGTAATACTATGATGTATATTTTATATATTATTATTATATATTATATATTATTATTTATTATATATCATACAAATATTCTGTTACAAAAATAAAATGTACAATAATTTTAAAATAATTCTAGAACTACACTGTACAGAACATGATGCAAATCATTACTGATTCTGCATATTGGTTGTATATCATTTTACTGATATTTTCATATAAGTAATATTTGCCATTACAGACCAGTGCACTTTATAGTCAGTCAACATGGACTTCTTAAAATCACTTAAACTTCTATGCATTTAGGATTTAAATTCAAAATTGTATTCATATATTATATATAGTATATTAAATATAACATCAGAAAAATATTTGAAACATACTGACCTGATTTGGTGTATAAAGCAAGGACATTAGTTCTGGTCCTTAGAAGTTTCTTGAAATCCTTGTGGTCATTGACTTTCTCTATGAGTGGAGAAACCTTCACTGCCTGCAGGGCGGATGTCACTGCAACCTGAGAAGGAGACACAGAGAGAGATTGGCATTTTCCACTGTTAAGACCAAATACAACAACCTGTTCGAAACAATATCCCCAAATGCATACAGCATGTTGATGTCGATGATCTGTTTGAAATCATGTCAGCATGTCAAACCGTAATGACAGAAGAAACAACAGAACAGCCATTACAAACAAGAGCCAAAGTACTATAAGAATAGCTACTCCACATATCAGTCAATTACCACTTCGAAATAAGTGGTAAGTATAGTAGTAAGTCAGAGTTGGCCACAAAACAGGAAAAACACTATGAACATTCTGTGAAATAAAATAATAGAATAAAATGAAAAAATATAATAAAATATAGAACAATTTTACAAATGTAAAAATAGCAGTTAAAAAAACTACAAATAAAACAATAAAACTAAAACTAAATAAAACTAAAATAAAACTAAAACAAAAATTAAAACAAAACAAACTAAACAAAAAAGCTAAAAGAAACAAAAGCTAAAACAGAACCTAAAACCAAACAATACTAAAATCAAAAACAAAACTAAAACCAAAAACAAAACTAAAAACAAAACAAGGGTGTCACGGTGGCTCAGTGGGTAGCACAATCGCCTCACAGCAAGAAGGTTGTTGGTTCGAGCCCCGGCTGGGCATTTCTGTGTGGAGTTTGGATGTTCTCCCCGTGTTCGCAAGAGTGTATGGGTGTTTCCCAGAAGGGCATCTGCTGCGTAAAACATGGATACGTTGGCGGTTCATTCCGCTTTGGTGACTCCTGATTAATAAAGGGACTAAGCCGAAAAGAAAATGAATGAATGAAAAAACAAAACAAACCAAACCAAAACAAAACAATAAAAGTGCCCTGGTATTGAATTTGATGTGTTGCCCTGCTCTCTGCCGCAATCTCCATTAGTCTTCCCCACAGAGGCATGTGATTCTGGTTTCAGATGGAGCTAAGCTTATAAAGTGACAACAGATAAAGGTGCTGTCATTTAAAAAAGGAGAAAAATGACAAGATTAGACAGGCCATGTCACAAACAGAGACAGTGACCTAGCCTATCATCCATCCTCATCATCTCCCATGCCACATGCTTGGCAAAAAATGACCAAGTTCAAATGAACGCCTAAATTTTTGCAATGAGGATTAATTTGGTCAATCAAAATGCCTTATTATAGATAACTGACACATTTGAGACAGGGTTTCTATTTCTAAATACCAGACATTGAAGAGGATTGTACAAAGAATAAAACAGCAAACTTAATAAAGCAGCAAACTTAATAAACATAAACAATAATACTGAAGAACCATTCCTTATGACAGTATATACAGGATTCCTGTGTTACATTCAAGGCCACATCACACTTACAGTAAGGTGGATGAATTTTAAAGGGGTTTTAAAATTAAGGAGCCACATATGCTTAGATCTTTTGAGATGACAAATTGATGATGATGTTCTGAAAACACTAACTTTCAGAACTCAAAACTTCTTCCTTGGTCCAAAACGGGTATTTACTAAAACTATGATGCACACAACCATCTAAATTTAACATCTGTTTCTCTGTGGATCTCAAATAAACTTTTCAAGACAGCCCATGATCATTTTAGACTGACTTAGAGTACATGGAGTGCTGCAGTGATGACGTATTTTTGTAGGTCAACCCAGAAATTCAGAAAAAAGCCAGAAAAAAAAAAAAAAAAAAAACCCAAAAACCCTTGACAAAAAAACTGCAGAAAAAAAGATTTTTCAATTGGCATATAGATTATTGCAATTAAATAATTATTGCAAATAAATAAATAAACAAACACAGGCTATAGTGCATTATTGCAATTGCACTTTGTCAGAATCAGTTTCCAGATGCATTTTTCACAGGATTTTTTAAAAAACAGTCTCTGTTAAAGCATTATACTGTATATAGTTATTCATTTTCTGCACAAATTGTGTTATTAAACATTTTTAATAGAGTTCTATTTCATTAAATAATTTATTGGAAAATTGTGGAACAACAGCAAAAAAAGAGAAAGAAACGAATAGAAAAAGTGCAATCATAAGCACAAGGCTGTGAAAGCAGATTTATGAATACATAAATAATTATTGTTTTTTTTTTTGTTATTATGGATACTAATATTCCTGACAACCTATGAAATGCACACTATAGCCATTGATTAGCAAACCACCTTTTCCTAAACAAGGGAGTATTAATAATGTAATACATAACATTTAATGCTAGTATAATAAAATGTGTAAATAGCTTGAGCTTGTGTCAACCACAGACCTGATTTCAGACATTAAAACAAAAACCACACACACAGAACCTCCAAACTATGTAACCACAGTTGCTAAAATCCCTATAAAAATGTCTCTGTCTATTTCAGTGCAGTGTTTGTTTATTTAATATGCAAAGGAGGCGTGGCTTAAAGGTGAACTAATAAGAACACTTTTCATACAAAAACAAACCATAGACAGTAGCTGTACATCTGCTGCACAAATTGACTGGCAACATCATTGGAGCGTCACAGGAAAGGGTTGGTGAGAAACAAAGGTGCCTCAGACACTGACAACCTTCATCTTTCTACATGACAAAGCAAGACAAGCGCTATGCTCTCCCTCATTAAAAATCACACCTCACATCCTCTATAGAGAGAGACAAGGGCCAGCGGCCTGACTCAATTCATCACTCCACACTCTGTTGAGCAACATCATCGCACGTGGACCAATGTTAAATAAACAAAGTGTCTGTTAGTCTAGCATTATCATATGCAGACCTTAGCTGGAAACCTCATGCAGCGAGGGTACAAAATTAAAAGGTAAAGTAGGTAATTTTCTGCACCGCTAGCAGCACCAAATGCAATCGTAATGTGTCCGAGTGGTCTTATTGTTCCAGGCGTAACAATATTAGCAAAACCAATGCAGTGCGTTTTGTCTGGTATTACTTGTATGTTTAAAAATGGCAAATGCTTGACCGTTAAAAGTCATAACCTCTCATTTATTAAGCATGCATACATACTAATTTGTTCATATGCTGATGTTTATTGTTGCAAACTGAAAGAATGAAAGGATGCCATGAAAAAAATTTTATCATTCCACTGTCATTGAATAATGATTACTAATAATAAATAAAATATTATAACAAATTAATTTAAGCCAAGTTTACAAGATAACAAAGTACAAAAAAAAAAAAAAAAGAAACTTTTTTTTCCACACTGGTCCATGAAAATGACTAAAATGCTGTATTACGTATGCCAGGCCATGAGTTCAGTAGTGTCACTTTTAAAAGAAACGCTATGAACGTGCACATTTGCATTAACATTAGCAATTCGTGGCATAAATAGCATTTAACTGCATATCGTACTGTGCATGTCGATGTGACAAATAAAATTTAAATTTAAAAAATACATTTGAATTTAAAACATACGGTACACGTCCATAGTCCACAATAGTTATTTTGGTTTCACTCACAGAAATAAAGGTACAAAAGTTGTCACTGAGGCAGCACCTTTCATACATATCAGGTCCACATTTGTGCCTAAAAAGTACAATTGTGTACTTCATAGTACCTTAAAGGTAAAAAAGTATACCCTACAGGTACAAAAATGTTCCTTTAAGGTACCAACGTGCACCTGTAAGGTAGAAATGTGTACTTTTAGAAATGGTAACGCCCCAGTGACAGCTTTTGTACCTTATTTCTTAGTGTGCAGGGGTAGTAAAAGCTTTCAGAAATTTCACAGAGAAAAGATCGTTTTTTCAGTTGCCCCCAAATCCTTTTTAAATATTTATGTCCTTAAATATATCAATTCACCTGTCACTGATAAGTAAAAAGTTTATTCTCCATAGACAAAGGGTAAAGGATCATAGAAAATGTTCTTTTGCGTCTACTTTAATTCAGTGGCTTACATTCCATTAACACTGTATATGAGCAAATGGGGTCCAGCGGAGTGGACAACCTGTGCCGACTGGGTGACATCCCAGCAACCCCGGCGCCTTGGGAGCCAGCAAGTGTGTGAAGATGACAGTCAGGGCTAATTAAAGTACAGCAAAGCCGAGGGACCTGAGAAATCACACCTTCTCTGACTTCAGCCATGCTGACAGGGAGAACAGACACGGTGATGCATTATGAACAAATGTCAGAGTGACTCACACAAGTGTTTGAAAGGACCAGCTTACTTTCAGGGCGTTACTCAAGACTAACATTACTTTTCAATGGTCATATCATGAGAGATTTTTTACAACAAAACTGAGCTGAAATAGCTCATTCTGGACTATTTTCAGATTGATGCAGGCAGTAACGCATGACCGACCGCTGACAGTTACACTTCAGCAATGCCTGTTCTTCGAAACATTTGCTCAGAAAGTCAATAAGAAATCATTTCAAGTCATTTTTCTAAACATGAATATACCAACAGGTTAAATTATAATTTTCATTCTATAAGCTCAAGTGTAATCATTCTAATGCCAAGCATTCCATTGCCTAGTCAGGTTGTTGAAAATAAAAACACATTCTGTGTTAAATAAAACAATAACTGCTTAGGACTAGCTATACAGTATATATTCTACATTGATTCATTCATTCATTTTCATTTTCGGCTTAGTCCCTTTATTAATCTGGGGTCGCCACAGCGGAATGAACCGCCAACTTATCCAGCATATGTTTTACGCAGCAGATGCCCTTCCAGCTGCAATCCATCACTGGGAAACATCCATACACACTCATTCACACACACATACACTACGGACAATTTAGCTTACCCAATTCACCTGTACTGCATGTCTTTGGACTTGTGGGGGAAACCGGAGCACCCGGAGGAAACCCACGCCAACACGGGGAGAACATGCAAACTCCACACAGAAATGCCAACTGACCCAGCCGGGGATATATTCTACACTACGATTTAATTGTTAACATTTGCTAATAATAATTAAAACATTATCTTGAGATATATATTTCTAAAATAATCCCCTGGTCCTACTCATTTTGTACAAAGTATTAAAGGGGTCATATTATCTTTTTTTTACAAAATCGAATATATGTCCCTCAAGCAACCCCAGAATCTGTAAAGTTGCCACTTTTTGGATGGAGCTTTTGTTCCCTGTCCCCTTTTTAGAAAATGTCTACACCCGTAAGTTACAGCATATGCTTTAGTTATTCCAACAACAAAATACAAAACAAATTTGCAGCTGTTTTTTTTTCTTCTTCAATTACATTGAATTCAAGTTTATTTGCATAGCGCTTTTTACAATAATTATTGTTACAAAGCAGCTTTACAAAACATTATTGCATTAAAATCAAATTAAGTTAAAGTTACAATCAAATACAAGTTATTATATGCAGTATACACATTGTTAACCTGCGGTTTTATAGCATATAGGTGTACATGCTTAAAGCCTTTAAAGCCTAAAACTAAATCAAGACTACTTGTAGTAATACACATAAATGGAAAGGAACTCATGATACTCATGGTACTTGCACAGCTATACAAAATGCTAAAAGGAAAGTTAAGTAAAGACACTGTAAAATTCTGATCTTTTCTCAAACACTGTAAAATATGATTACTTCCAGTGAGTAAACCCATTGCCTTAGAATTACAAGATGATTTTACTTAAATGTAAGTATTTCCTGTTGTAACTTAGAACTGTTAAGTTGACTTAACTTATTTTTTAATAATTATGCACATAGTTCATTTACTTAATCATTTGAAGGCAATGGGTTTACTCACTGTTTCAACATCTCTTTTTAGAGTGCTTCTTTTAAACTGAAATGTACAGTTTCGGGAAACAGACAACCATAGCATTCAAGTCGGCTTTCAGACAAAAGAGTTGGTGTTCTCTGTTTAGTCACATCAGGTTTCTGCCCCTACAGTATCTGGTGCACCACCTATTCTTCTAGTACTCTGTCCAAACCTGACAGTCGACCAATAGAGCGAGCCCATTACTGTCTGGCAATCATCATGTCCTGTACCTGTTACAAAGACTTTCATTTGGCTTTTCCTGAGCAGCGCTGTTCGACGTTGGCATTATCCTAACAACACCAGTTCTTTCACCAAACTGATTATTATTATCATGCACTGAAAAGCTCTGAGAGACAAGCCCGATCACTTCCTGTCGATCAATGCAAAGTGAACAAAACAGGTTGGAGGAAAAAAACCACATGCTGTGTGCCACTATTTCATCTGATGAGCAGCTACAGCTCAAGGGATTGAAGAGTACATGCAGGGAAGGAAAGGGGTGATGGAGGAACATTTTTTTTTGCATATTGCTAGCTGAAAATCGTTTCATCTCTTTGTTGCTGCTTTTCAAGGAGATCCTTTTGGACTCTTCAGCTCAACAGGGACAGTCTGCAAATCATTAACTTGGGAATAAACTATTTTTTTCTTCTTGTGGACAGATATGACATGTATATCAGCAGCATGCAGGAGAATGAAATACTGACAATAGCATTTTCAAAATCAATCTCTTCTTAAATCCTGAACACACTAGAAAATATATAGGAGAAACTATCATTTCTGAGTAAAAATCATATAAAAATCACATACTGTATACACTTGATTTTTGCTGCTTAATTAAACTGAGCTGAAATAGCACAATTCTTCAGTTTTTTGGGGGACAACTTATTTGCATATATTTAATAAACTTACATTTCTAAAACCAATTTGGTTAACTTAATCGACTTGTGTTGGGACAACATGAAGGAATTGTGTGAAACCCAGCATTTTTTTTTTACAGTGCAAGTGTTAAATCATACTTGGAGATGCACGACTGAAACCCCAATTGTCAAGGCTAATGATGGTTTATACTATAAAGAAGTACATCAAATCTGGGATGTTTTTTCCCCCAGGATTCTTCTATAAGGCTGGGCAGACACCACAAGATAATAGAGCTGATTTTGAACTGATTTCTACCATTTTGACAATCCTAGGTAATGTCCTGATTATCTTGGTGATGTGTGTAGAGCAGTGTTGGGTAAGCTACTACAGAGTACTACAAAAGTAATTAATTACATAATTAAAATTGTATTTAAATGACCTTTTACATACTATGTCTGAAAAGTAACTCAATAAGTAATTTAATTACTTTACTCAATACTATTTAAAATCCCTGTACATCTCATTATATAGACAATAAAAATTGAACACTTTTAATTATTTAGTAAAGCAGCACATTTTAGCTTTATTATTATAAATGTAACACTTAAAGAATAATAAACATATAAATAATAATTTCAAATTAATGACAACGTCTCATATACTGTCATTAATTTCTGAATCAACACATTAAGCATATTTAGTTGTCTTGATAAATAAAACCTTTCTTTCTTATAAAAAAGAATTATTCTGCAAAATATGATTGCATTTTGTTGTCCACAACTGTTGAGTTTATTTACAGTATTTAAAGCAAGTGCATTATAAGTACCTGTGAATAAATTGCGTAAAAAATGAAAAGTAATCCCTTACTTGACTTTTTTTGTGAAAAAGTAATCTAATTACAGTAACTAGTTACTTTGTAACTAATTACACCCAACACTGGATAAGAGAAGAATGTTGGAGATGCTCTGATTCAAAATATTTATGATCAGAAATCCTGATGTGTGGGGGGAAACCAGAGGACAAACACGCATATGAGCTGGAGATTATCACTTGAAATGCAACAATATATCCAATCAGAAAGCAAGCTGACAGAAAATGAAAGCATAACTAACACAGTCATGGCACAACACAAACTGGTATAGATTCGGACGGCAGAGATTGTTGATTTATGGCAACATATTGTTTATACATATATTTCCATGCTTATTCTCAAGTGCCGAGAGATTTTGCGAGATTTCCTGCGTTCATATTGGTGTGCTGTCTCTCAATATCCTGTCCTCAGTTTGTTTGTGGTCTCTAACATTTGAAAAATCTTATATAAGATTAAAAAAAATCTTTTAGTTTGTACCCAGCCTAATATAAAATTAAACGATATGTAATAGCTGAATATCTATGACAAATGTAATGATATGCAATGGAAAGATATTGGATTGCTAAAAAAAAAAAAGACTACAAAATACCAATTAATGTAACAGATATGACCAATAAGTCATATTATCAAGATAAAACTAAAAAATTCCTGACTTAAAAAACATATATCACAGAATGAACAATAGCACAGGCTTGGAATAAAAATCTGTGGTCAAATAGATCTTTTCCATTCCAAATTCTTCTTTACTAAGAAAAAAACCTACAGTGTTTACATTTCCGCACAATATATAATTGCTCTGTGATCTAATTTTGTACAATATGTTGTCTTTGACTGCAGATTATGGATGCTACCACTCCAGCTATTAATCTTCTGCTCAAGGACACCAGGGTTTCAGCGGGGGACCATTGCAGACATGCTTTGCACAGCATGGGCAACACAAAAAAAATGGTGTGTCATACATCGACGCAAAAACATCTTGCTTAATCAGCAGTGGGAGCTGTCATCTAGCATGCGCTGCACGAGCAACGTCGCAAATCTGCTTAATAAATAGAATCTCATTTTCACTTTTAGGGTCTCACTGATTCAGCACAAACCTCAAACATGCTCCCTCTTCCTGCTGAGCCAAACAACACGGGGGGCTTTGACTCGCCAAAGCTGACGTAGGTAATTCAAAAACAGAAGGAAATGACTCTGTAACAGTCGATACATGAGTCAAACGTCCACACACACGGAGTTGTAATAGTTTATTGCAAGGTCAGAACTAACTAGTTTTTATTTTGATACTATTTTCACATTTTCTGTTCATTTCATTCATTCATTCATTTTCATTTCGGCTTAGTCCCTTTATTAATCTGGGGTCGCCACAGCGGAATGAACCGCCAACTTATCCAGCATATGTTTTACGCAGCGGATGCCCTTCCAGCTGCAACCCATCTCTGGGAAACATCCATACTTACCCATTCACACTCATACACTACGGACAATTTACCTTACCCAATTCACCTATACCACATGTCTTTGGACTTGTGGGGGAAACCGGAGCACCCCGGAGGAAACCCACGCCAACACGGGGAGAACATGCAAACTCCACACAGAAACGCCAACTGACCCAGTCGAGGCTTGAACCAGCGACCTTCTTGCTGTGAGGCGAACGTGCTATCCACTGCACCACCGTGAGCCCCTGTTCATTTCAGTTTAGCTTTAGTTCATTTCAAAAATCGTTGGTTAGTTTTAGTTTGCGAACACATTTCTATTTAGTTTTTATATATTTAGTTTCTGTTTTAGTTCTATTCAAAGTTTAGAGTTAACGTCCAGTGCAGACTAAAGTTTGATGTTTGCACAGCTTGCATTAAGTTTCGCGCTTCTTAGTAATACATTTTTTTATAATAAAAATAAAATTATAGTTCGAAACATTACAGACACTGAAGCCAAAACCACACAAAACGCATCTTGAATAGAAAAAAAATATAGAATAAAATATATATATATATATATATAT
>CAIGQW010053321.1:6296527-6306787 GCA_903798125.1 Danio choprae
TATAAAATTTGGATTTGTGAAGCAGTGAAACACAATGAAATGTATGTCACATAATTATGACATGGCAAATTTAGTACATCCAGATTGCATTCATACTTTACATTTTCAAACTACATATTTTTAGCAGTTGAGAAACGACTACTTATTCAAAATAAATACCTGTGCACTTTCAGACACAACCTGTTTTGCAGCTTTCTTGTCACAAGACAATAAAATGGTTTCCAATGTTAGTGATTGATTATATATGAATAATATCTAAGAAATTGGTTCGTTTGTATTGTTTTTGAGAATTACTAAAAGAAATTACTGCCATTTACCAAAGCGTCTTTTAAAACTGTATTTTTAACAGTAAAGTTCTTAAAACATGTATATTAAATAGACTTCAGTGTAAGAAAATGACAACTTCGTCGTTGAACAGGTGCATTAGTGCACGGATTCAATGCAGTTTTCATGCATTTTGAATATCACAACAAAGAGGAACAAAAATAAGCAGCATCACGTCACAATACTGACCAATGATAGCTACTATTACAACAATTCAACACCCGTATTATAGCGCATTATTAAAGCTTTACGCCTAAGTGGAATAACTAAAATGCTAATTCACAGCACATATTAACCTCTATCCGCGACAACAGTGAATCCCAGTTGACATTAGATAGTTGCATGCTGAACATTACACGTTAACGCATGTGGAACGCACAGTTTCGTGTGTTTAACCATAAAAACTAGACTGGAGAGCTGATGAATGAAATCGATTGATCTTGAGTGTCTCTCTTCTGCTGTCAACTTTGAGCTACTGCTGCAAGAGGGACTGAAGATCATCCCCCTTTTTCTTTCGTTTTCGCCTTACGTCAGGCACAAAATCTCTCCGGTGCGCGCGATTCTTATTATTGATTATATCGATTCATTCGGATTGATCATAAAGACTCACCAATGACAGGAATATGAACATTTCGACCAGTCTCCTACGTCTCCCGTGTCGGTTCCAAGAAGCCATGATGCCGCTGCCACGTCCTGCTACGCAAGCGCAATCCATTTTCCTCCAAATCCCTGGAGAACGCGCTGCTTCTTAGGAAATGTAGTTTCTTCCGAAATGTAGTTCTTTGAGGGGGGCATAAGGTGGGGCATTTGTGGTTTGGTTTTATGCAGAAATGGTGAAAAGAGGTTGTGTTCAAATGAGCTTTAAAACTGAAAGCAAATCATTGTTTTGGTTAGTCTTAGTTGTTTAGTTCTTGAGTAGATATACAGAATGTTTTCAGAATCATGTTTGAGGAAAATTAGTATGTCTCATATTAGGATACAGTGAAAATGTTAATGTTAAAAAATATAATTTAGCGTGCACTTTAAAGTTTTCATAATACTGTTTATTTATTTACACAGCTATTTACTTATTTGAGTAATCAAAGTTGTGTTTGTTTTCATCTGTTTCAAGTGATTTATTTTTAATCAAGTGCTTCGGTGGATTTGCTCTTCAGTATTTGAACTTTCAGCAGTAAAATTTAAACCACACTGAACTGAACTGAACTAAACTAAACTAAACTCTAAAATCTGGACTTTACTAGAACATGTTAAGCTGCTTTCACACAATCTACATTGTAAAAAGCTCTATATAAATAAACTTGAATTAAATTGAATTTTATTCGATTTTGGACAATGTATATATATTTTTAATTAAATATTTAATAAATATTTCAATTATATATACCAACTTATCCAGCATATGTTTTACGCAGCGGATGCCCTTCCAGCTGCAACCCATCTCTGGGAAACATTCATACACACCCATTCACACTCATACACTACGGACAATTTAGTCTATCCAATTCACCTGTACTGCATGTCTTTGGACTTGTGGGGGAAACCGGAGCACCCGGAGGAAACCCACGCCAACACGGGGAGAACATGCAAACTCCTCACAGAAACGCCAACTGACCCAGCCGAGGCTCGAACCAGCGACCTTCTTGCTGTGAGGCGAATGTGCTACCCACTGCGCCACTGTGAGGCCTATTATTACATTAAAAAGTTATTATATTATAAATATTATATGTTTTTGTTAATTTTAGTCTTATTTATTAAACGTTTAATTTAAATATTAATACTTTCTTTTCCAATACTTTCTTTATACATTTACATTTAGTCATTACACAGACACTTTTGTCCAAAATTAGGAAGGATTCAGCAATTCAACATGAAGAGGCAATACAAAACAAGAAGTGTTATACAAGGGAACTGTTAGTGCTCACAGAAATAAGTGCTAGAGTAAGGAGGGGAAGGGATTTTTATTATTAAATAATTATAAAGTGCTCACTGTGATTGGTCTAACATGTGACAGAATATATAAGCACAATAACATATAGGCTAGTTTGTGATGACATAATTTAAAAAATAATAACATATAGTGCATGTGCAAATTGTTGACTTTGCAGATTTCATAATTGGATGAGACAGACACGTAAAATGAAATATAAAACTAGTTATATATAGTGGACTTATAGCATGTGATTTTTATGATCTTTATGGACTTATACCCTATGATTTTTTATATTGATAAGTTTTTATCCATGTGGCTTCAAAGTCCACATTTGAGGAATATGGCTGTGTAAATTGTTTCAGACAACCGCTGAAAATCAATTGGCCAACGAATTAATAAAAAATGATCTGAATAATAAACTTTTCATTTTCCAGGTATTGTAACTTAGCAATCCCACCAGTTGTTTGCAGTCAGAAGTATACATTTTAGAAATATATTGTTCTAATATATTTGAATAATAGCTACATTGGTAGTTATTAAGTGTTATTTCATAACATATAACCTATCTTAGCAAATAGGCTTTGTAATTTTTTATGCCTCATTACTTTAGGAAGGCATGGAGACAATATAGGGCCTAATGTACTTGCCAAATAAAATAAAGTAATAGACCTACTAATTATTATTGTATCAAAGGTGCAGTGATTATGCTTATGCGTCAGCCACACTGTAGTGCCACCACCTGGAAGTGACAGAGGTACCACACAACTGTCCTGACTGCACTGAGGGGTGGAAAAAAAAAAGGAAAAATTATTTTAAAAGATCAAGCCGTGTTAAATACTTTAAAAGTTTTAGTTTATGCATTTTTTTTTTACTATAAATGTCATGAATTATATTATATAAAAATTATATTTGTCGAAATTTTTAGGTTTAGGTTACTCAAGTTTCATGTATAAATAAAAAAGTAGGCTTGTTTTCTTTCATTAGACAGAAGACATACATCGAGAAATAACATCATTAGAATAATGAACGCTAATCTTTTCCCTAGTACTGGGTTGCAGCTGGAAGGGCATCTGCTGTGTAAAACATGCTGGATAAATTGGCGGTTCATTCCGCTGTGGCGACCCCTGATTAATAAAGGCACTAAGCCGAAAAGAAAATGAATGAATGAATGAATGAATGAATGAATGAATGAACGCTAATCTAAATTTTACTGTAAATCTCTATAATCTTGATACTTGATATCTAAAATCTGTCAGGAATAAAACTTTAGTTTGATACTCTTTATTCAATTCAATTCATCCTTATCCATATAGCGCTTTTACAATGTAGACTGTGTCAAAGCAACTTAACATAGAAGTTCTAGTAAATTGAAACTGTCAGTCCAGTTTTCAGAGTTGAAGTTCAGTTTAGTTCAGTTCAGTGTGGTTTAATTTTCACTGCTGAAAGTCCAAACACTGAAGAGCAAATCCATTGATGTGCAGCTCCACAAGTCCCAAACCAAGCAAGAACGTGGCAAGCCTTTATGCGTAGCAAAATGTATTTACTCTCTAATTGATTTTCATTTATATTTCTATCTTGACTGTATGTTTTCAAATATTCTGTTTATGTCAGATGCATCGAAATTAAACTGTTATTTGTCCCATATTATAAATGTAAATTTTATGTAATTTTCAGTGCCATCTGTGCAAACCTGCTCCTAACCAAACCTAATATAGATTTCTCAATTTACATTAGTAAAAAAAAACTACAAAAAAACGTTAATACTACATATTTTCCACCTTGTGCTTTTGAAATGTATTGGAATAGCTTGCATATTAAAGCTATAGAGTAAATATGGCAATCTTTGAGTAACATGATGCGTATGCAAGTATCAGGCCACCAAGTAACTTGTGTTACAGTACTTTATCTGGATTTTCTGACTAAAGCACAGCAAACCCCCAAAATACCAAAACACTTTGGAAAGCATTGTGAGATCCAAACAGTTAATTAATTGCCATGGTACCTCGCTGATTCTAGGGTCAGACTATTCCTACTGGAAATAGGGGTGTTTTTGTATCACTATACAGACCTGCTCAATGGTCATATAAAATAGATTTACAGAAACTTTCTATTAAATAATTGCATTTAGAAAGATAACTCAAATTGTCAGCAGCTTCATCAGCACAGAGCCACAATTTGAAGGTGGAGCTTCTGAATAGAATTTGCACCCCTATTCGTTTGAATTGCAGCTGCCCTTCTGTAGTATCCTCCTCTTTCCAGCACAGCGCAGTAAAGCAGCTGCAGGTCGATCGTTGGAAGTCATTCACAGAAAAGGGATACTGCACAGGAGAACTACGCCAAGGGGAGATTGCGGTTTATGCGTTGCGTTTTACGTACAACAGACTTTACTTCAGAGGAAGAACGTCAGAAGGTAAAACACTCTTTTTGGATACCACTGCCTCACCTTTAGATGGAGTTATTTATAGAAACCGCCTCTGATGTTCTTAGAGTAGGATGAGACTGTGAAGTACTTTCAGAACTTCTGTGGTCCAGAGTTGTGTGGCTAGATTGCATTATCAACATTCTTTAGCGAATTTATATGGTGTTTTTTTTATGTGGGAACAAAATAAATGTGTAAAATTTGTGAATGTGAATTAATTTAAATTTTAAATCCATACATTTTCAAAACTGTAAAGCATATCTTTAAAAACATTTGTCAGCGGGTTCTTTTGGACTAAACGATAAATGTTTAGCAATATTACATTTGTATTTTTAAGACTTCTTTATACAACAAATTCTCGTTTAGGGGTGCATTTTCTTTCTTTGTGGTGATGACAAACCCCTCATTGAAAAATCTCAGGTCTTTAGTGTTCTGCTCTGATTTTAATAAAGGCATTATAAGCTGTTATATGAACAGGATTCAGCATAGTATTCTTTTATCCTGACACGAAATTTACTCGCTGCTCACGTTCTGTTCAGGATCCGAGGAATTTTGCTTTGGGATCGAAACGTTTCGCAAGCTCCGAGGAAAATACGCTGTATTACACCGTCCTTTATCTTCGTTTGGCATTTGAAGGTTTCTATCTGGACATCTTTTTACTTTCCGTCGATAATGATCTACTTTTGCGAAAGATATTTAAATAAGTCTCCCAGTAAAGGTGGAGGGATTTTGCATCTATGTGTTACCTATTTGTCTTTGTGTTTTCGCGCAACTTTATTAGCGTTCAAAGAAGAGCTGTTCGCTGTTTATTAGGATCTGAATACCGTATCAGTATTTGGTGCTCATTCAGTCAGTATGTTTGTGAGTGAATGATACTGCCAGTCAGCTGTCAGAGAACCATGTGAATGACGGAATCTATTGGTGTTTCAACAAACAGCAACAACAGATGTATTATACTTTCGCAGCAAAAACAAGCTGGAAAACAGAGACTGCGTACAATAAAAAGATAGATTCAATAATAGTAGCCTAGAGAGACATACAATGGTCAGCAATGAGAACGAGCAGACAACCCAAACAAAGCAATATCCTATCCAATATCTGATGACAGTTCATTGATATTTTATGTAATGGCGCTGAAATAATTCGCATAATAATAATAATATAAATAATATTTGCATGACAAAAACATTTTTTTAGTCTATGTAGCCTATAACTTGTCCATTCTCAGCCTCCTACATTTTTGAATGAATTTTGTGCTTTGTCATTTTTTCACCATCCAGTTGTTCGGACTTTTTTAAAATTCATTTTTTATTTCATTTATAGGGGTTTGTGTTGAAATGGTTGCTTGCATTGGTTTGTGAGGTTTGATTTGTCTTCGCGAACTGGAGAACAGGTGTATTGGACATGCACTGCAGAGCTGGTCAGAAACGGTAGGGGGCAGTGTCGAGTCTTGTAGCCTAAGCGCACTCTATGATTACAGATGGCAGATAATACACAAACGCTCGCGCTAGACAGGGAAAATCACCTGTTGGCCTGGCACAGTTTAAATCAGCGGCGCTAAATCCTGGAAATCTGCCTTCCCGTGGAGCTTTAACTGCAATCAAACATACCTGAAGCAGCTAATCAGGGCCCTTTGGTTCATCCAAGTTTAACGTCAACAAGTCTGTTCAAACTCTGAAAAGCAAACGATTGAGTCGGCCAAATCTGTTCCAATCTTTAGATTTCACATTGTTGGGTAAGTAGGGATAAATGATAGATGCATTTGATGTTCTTTTAAGCCGCAATCAAAGAGCTTTAATAGATCAAGAAGTGCAAGCTCACAAACTCTCCTAGGACAACATCAAGGTTTGCTGTAAGACTGATCATCCTGTAGAGCACTTTTATGTATCCCTCAGTACTTCATAAAAAAGTAAAGTGGATTTTAAGTTCCTAATTATAAATGTGTTGTTCTTATGTTTATTTATTAGTATGCTCCGAAACAATGACAAATTCACATTAAGATGTACGGATTCATAATCTCTCAATTACACCAGAAAGGATAGGTGGTTTTGATGACATCACTTTGCATGTCAGATTTTCCATCCAATCAAATGCACTCTCAAAACTAAAGCTTTTTTCCACCTATACATAAATAGACACCAAAGCTGCTGCGGGAAACGGGTTGTTTTCCCACAATTTTCTATATGAAGAATGGCACATTTTTCAATATAAAAAGGATGAACAATTCAGACTGTGTAAATATGCTTTCTATTGGAGGTAATGAAGTCTGCTCTGGACCTTCATTATGGGTCCACGGGTACTGTATAGAAAATGTAAAGCTGTTGTTGTGCATGTTGAGTTCTGGGTAACCATTTTTATTTTTAGATGTCATATTAGGAGGATCACGCTGTCTTTCTGTGATTTTTCTGTTGTGATTGTGAAAAATGTTGCCATTTTGGTCATTCCTGCTGGATGGAGAATTGCCATAGAAACTCACACCATCATTCAGGGATAAAACTGGACAATTTATTATGCTTCTTCACGTTTTTTTTTTTAATGTTTAAAAAACCGCTAAGGGAAGATTCCGGATTACAAATCTATTATTAATTTTACAGATTAACTCACTGCCTCTGAAACTCACTGCCTCACTGTGCTTTGAAAGTTGGATATTTTGTTCAGTTTAATAATTAACATTAGATTTGCTTGTATGACTCTCGCAGTTTGTTGGTTTGTGAATTAACAGAGCTTGCACACAGTTGCTGTAAAGCGTTCACAAGCTTCTAGGAATTTGTTTTTTATGCTTGTGTGTTGAAATGTATCAGCGTCTGTCCTCTGAATGTGACCCACAATGTCTGATTCTTCTCAATGACCAAGAGAAAGTGAATTTTTACAAAAAAAACGTTTGATAAAAACATTTAAGTGTTTTACATTGAGATTTCTACAGTGTGGTGGCTGATAATGAAAAAAAAAATGAACGTATCAAATTATCATGCAGTGAAGCATAAGAGCTTAATTTACTTCTCAAGTATGATACTATGAGGAATGTGAATACTTAATTTTAACCAAAATAGAACAAAGAGGTGAACTGGTAGTGATCCTCTTAAAGGGTTAGTTCACCAAAAAAATGTAAAAATCATGTATTTTCCCTCATGTGGTTTTAAACTGTTATGAGTTTCTTTTCTTTCTTTTTTTTTGTTGAACACAAAAGAAGATATTTTGAAGTATGCTGGTTGCTGGCACTCTTGAACTTCCATAGCAGAAAACAAAATACTAAAATAAAATACTATGGAAGTCAATGGTTGCCACCAAAAAGAAATTTGTATTTATAGAATAGATTTGAACAAGTCAAGGGGGAGAAATTAATGACAGAATTGTCATCTTTGGGTGAACTATCTATTTAATATGGTGGCAATACCCAGCATGCAACTTGGGCTGACCTTACCTTTAACTTAGTATTCTCTAAAAAACAGATTTGCTTTGGTATAAATGTGAACACTTTTGCAGCTTGTTTTGAAGCATTCTTTTTCTTTTATAGTCCTTGATTGTGGATATATATTTTTAATATTTCCTCATTATTATAGCTCAAGATCCCATTGTCTTTCATTTAAGTGTAGAATAAATGAAGTCTGGTTGAGTGTGTTTAGTTATGACTATCCTCAGGCTAGTTGGCAAATGTATTTATTTACCCAAGCTTACTCATTCTAGTCAAGCACCGCCTGTCCACTTATTCTTCCCCAAACACCACTCACCGGCAATGTTTATATTGATGTATATGCTGGAAAAGAATGTATATGCTGGGTTTGTTTAGCACAGACTTTAGGATCAAGCGTCTCAGTTGTTTATTACCGAAGCTCACCGGTCAGGTTGTTGATCAGGATTTCTGTAGGTTCTGACTGTGTTTTCAACGTCAAGCGAAACCTCAAGGGTCTCCTTCTTATAGTGTGCCTCACTCTCAGGGGTCTGACACTCCACAGCAGATTGTCATCACTCATATGATGAAGGAAGTCTGGAGCTATTGTGTTGGACTACGTGTGTCTGAGGCGGTCTCTGTTAACTAAAGAGTCTGCTTGTTTACTGGTCCACTAAAGGCTTTTGTGTACGATTATTAATATTCATACAGATCCCCCCACCATCACCACCGCCACATGTGTCAGTTAATTCATGTGTTTTCATAGCGCACGAGGCCTCTCTTTTCAAATGTAAAGCAGGTTTTCATGTGTAATGATCTTATGAGATCCCTTGTCAGTTCGAAAGCGATTAAGTAGTAGCCTCATATGGACATCGTTTGCATGCACACAGTAACAAAACCCGAAAATGGAAGGCAATCTGATCATTTGCATTTGATATCAGCATAAATAATTTTTTAGCAGTGATGACTTAGTAGCCCTTATCAAAGTTTTAGTGGTGCATACATAAGATGTGCCGTGTGAATTATTTCTGATGTGGAGTGGGACAGTGTGGATAAAAGTTTAATGGGAAAGAACTTGATCTGACTGGCAGTAGATATGACTGCATGCAATAGAGTGTCAATGTCAAGTGTACTTTCTACCTTGTTTTAGGGTTAGTGGGACGATTGAGCTTGTTAACAGTCACAAATCTTTTATTATAAGGTCTCACAAACGATGACAGAACGCTGGACGTGTACAGCCATATAAATGTAGAAATTTCCTTCTGAAAAGCTGTCAGCGCTCATAATACAGTTTTAAACCCTCATTAATCTCCGTAGAAGCATTTTCTGTTCTAGCACTTCTTCATTCTGAATATTACATCTCCCCAAGGCATTCAGAATTCATCTCGCTGAATTATCCTAATGATATCTTCCATAAGAGCCGGTCTGCAAATATACTCCAGCTAAAGTGCATATGCGCGCTGTGCTCGAGTTTCTAGGAGCCATTCATGAGTCAACATCTTTAAAACCTCATTTTTAGCTTTCAAGGGAGAAATGGCATCTTTTACTCGTGCATGGGAAGCTTAAGTCAGGCTTGCAGTTGAAATTCGCTTTTTGTACGGCACACGACTGTGTTTCAAAGCTCTTTAGAAGGGTTTAAGGTAACCGCCATTGAAGGCTGACACTTGACTGATACTTAGATTTTTTTTTTTCTAACAATGTTTCTTTTATTTTTATAAAAAGGGCCATTCTGGAACTTCTGCTTAATTGTATATGAATTATGATCATGATTCAATTTGTCTCTATTAATTCAACATTATTTTCTAACCTATAGCCATGGTTTATTTTCATTCATTTTCTTTTCGGCTTAGTCTCTTTATTAATCAGGGGTCGCCACAGCTCACCGCCAACTTATCCAGCATATGTTTTATGCAGTGAATGCCCTTCCAGCTGCAACCCACCACTGGGAAACACCCATACACTCTCATTCACACATACACTACGGACAATTTAGCTTACCCAATTCACCTATAGTGCATGTCTTTGGACTTGTGGGGGAAACCGGAGCACCCGGAGGAGGAACACGGGGAGAACATGCAAACTCCACACAGAAATGCCATCTGAACTAGCGACCTTCTTGCTGTTAGGCGACAGCGCTACCCACTGCTCCACCGCATCGCCCCTGGTTTATTTTTTATCTTTTTATTTTATTTGTTTTTT
>CAIGQW010053321.1:6342788-6362777 GCA_903798125.1 Danio choprae
GTGAGCGTTGTTACACACACACACACACACACACACACACACACACACACACACACACACACACACACTCACACTATCAAATAGAAGTTTGTGGTTTATCAACAAATATTGAAAAGGTTATTGAGCAATAAGTGTCTGAAAATGAAGATGGAAATGCTGATTTGTCATCGCTGGAGTAAACAAATTTTTTTAAATATTTCCAAATAAAGTTATGTTGTCAATTATTACCTAGGGGAGAGCTGGGATGAAAGTCACATTTTTCGTAAAAATTTTAACAGATAATGTTTTTAGCAGAAATATATTTTTGCTGTGGTAACTAACTTACAGTGGTCTATCAAAATCAGGTGTTATTTTGTATCAATGTATAACAACTCCAATATACTTACACTTTAAACAAAAGTTGCACATTGTGACTTTTGACCCCATCAGCAGGGACATAACGGGTGGGTCACACGGGTGGGTCAAAAGTAACACAACAATATTTGCTAGATTTACTTGCTTAATCTTGTTGACCTTAATGACCTTGTTAATGTTATTTTATCCTTGTTAAACATATTTGATCCTTTTTTGTCTAATAAAATGTTAAACGGCATTTTTATTTTACATTTCACTTCCATCAAGTGTTTGAAAAGCAATTCAACAATGCTAAATGTTCAAATTTTCTACAATTTCTGAATGTTTTTGATTATTATTGCCATTATACATTATTTTTTATAAAACATATGAATCAAAACACTGCAAACTCTAATGTGGAAGTAAAAAATAAGGTATGGCTATTAGCAGTGGGACATAAATAACAGTGTTACTTCTGTTCCCACAGGAACTCTTGCCATTTAAACCTGATTTACTTTTAAACGGAAAAACTCAGACATTGCAAACTTAAGGATGTGTTATTGCTCTAAATAACCTGTAGATTGATCATTAGTGTGAAAATGAAAAGAGAAACACAACTTGTAAAAAGGACAAAAAAACCCTCTACAATAATTAACTTTTTGCACTTGAAAGCAGGAATTTGGAGCTAAGTGCGGGACACGTTCTTGAAATCACATGCTATTTGGCAGCTCCATCAAGGGTTGCATGCTAAATGTGCTGTTATAACCTGGGAAGCAAATATTGTCATGGCTTCAAGAAGATCATTTTGTTACTTTCGTCCCACGTTACTTTCGTCCCCGCTCTCCCCTACGTTATATATTAGGCATTCAATTATTTTATTTATTAAGTATTTTTTGCATTGTATTACTTTTGTGATTAGTATAGCAGCTCCTAGTTTTTAATGTCACAATATAGTGATAACTGAAATTTCCTGTGAAAAGGAATGTTTGTCTAAAAAGAGCTTAATTTAAATATGCATAAATTATAGGCACAACGATAAAGTCTGCATTAATAGTAGAAATTTTAGATGTATTTTAAAATTACAGTATTAATAAATTATTCATATTTAATAATTTAGTGTATTATAAAAGTTCCAAAATGTATATTAACATTTCAGTAGGTTGGTATATTAGCATTTTAACAGTTAATAAATATTTTTATACTGTAAATTTAAGTTAAATCTTTAAGTAACTGGCATATTGTTTAACAGCAAAGTTCTGACAAGTACTTTTTACTCAAAATGTTCACATAATTATTTTATAACACTATAATTGCATGATGTATTAATACTCATAAACAAACAATAAAAAGCCTCACAAATAATCCCTGTATTGTGCTTTTGCAGTAAGTTTATTGTAATTGAAGGTAAAAGTCAAAAAGCTTATAAATAAATGAAATTGTGTTAGTGTCTTTGAGTAAAAGTAAAAATTGAAATGCTTTTTGACCTTCTGGTGGAATGTGACTTGTATGCTTGTCTGAGTTTTAAAAGATTTATCCAGCAACTTCTTGAGTTGTCTTTCATTTCTGCTTTGCAGCACATTGGTTTGTCTGGGAATTGAAGATAATGAACTGCCAGACACCTGCATGTGGAGCAGTAAGGGCCACTTTCCCACTCGCCAGACTCTCTGAAGGCCAGCCAGGGTTCCAGCCCTTCGAGCCCCTTGAGCACTTTGCAAATATTTCTCTTCCTCCCTCCTGTGCTATGTATATTTTTACTCTCCACTGCACTTTCCCCAAATCTCTATTCTGCCGGTGACTTAATCCCGCTAAATGACATCATTTCAGCAGCTGCTCTCTATCAATGTGTCTTTCTGAGAAGATGTTTATAGTCTTCAGGGCCTGTTTAGTGAGGCCAGGCGTTGTTTTAATTTCGACCCAGCGTTGTTTGCCGACATTGGGTTCAGGATGACAATGAGCCGGAAGAAAACAAGCCCTTTTACGGTATGAATAGAGTAGGAACTAGAATGGGACTCCTCATCTGTAAGCTCGCTTTTAAGGGTCTGTTTCCCCCTCGACCGAATTAAAGACGTGCCATTATGCTTGGCAAATTACTACACACTCTTTGTGGTCCAGCCATGGTACATTAGTGTGCCTTAAGATGGTCTAGCTGTGCCCATTCACCTAACAAAGAGAGGGTCCCCCTGGCAGATCCTTGGCTGGTCACACAGAGGAGCCTTTCACACCCGGCAGAAGGGGCCGAACGGTGGAGAGCTCGGCCACAAGGCAGCCATGACCAAATTCACTAAAGTAGCGCTTGCAGAACAACCACTTTCTCAAATGCAAACCAATTAAGGTCAATTTGACTACTTTCCAGGCAGTGAGGCAGAACATCTGTGTAGAGTTGGGTTATCTTAACAGAACTAGCCATGCTTGAGATGTTTTTCTGTTTCTGCGGAACACAAGAGGTGGAGCTGCTTGTTTCGGGTTCCGGCTTTGTGGATTTCAGAATTTGGGGCTGCAACCAATTACAGTGAGATGATTTAGGTGCTTCCCAGTGGATTTCTAACACATGTTGTCTTTCTAAAAGATTTTTGTGGCAGTTAATGAAAAATAAATAGCTTTAAAGCTATTTTCACATGGAGCACATGCATGTACAAGAACCATTTTGGACAAGTGTTAAAATAATTGTTGTTTTTCTCATAGTTTTCACAAGTGTTTTCACAAGTGTTTACACAAGTGTTTACACAAGGTTTATACAATTTTATCACACCAGCCGATGACCAGTGTCTCCAGAGATATTACTGACCCTTAAAACAGACACGTTCACATTCGCTCAAATACACACACTATCATACACATACACACGCACGCATGCATGTAAGAAATACAGGAATCACAATACAGAAATACAATTCACTTTTAGCAATTTTTTTAAATATCCAAAACAAAAATCTTTTGTTTCGACATGAAATCTTAGGAAGTGTGGATGTGAGATGATCAAGCTAACCACGTTCTCTGGCACTGCTACAATTTTAAAAATGCAGTAACGCAGATTTGTACATTTATTCGTCACTTGGCAAGTGTTACTATAAGACACTGGCTGTACGTCATAATTCAGTGCTCAGTCTGCTTTCTTTCTTTGAAGTGATGCAACTGTTCACACATGAAATTTTCCATCTTGACGGAGTCTCATAAATCATCCAAAATCAACAACGATAAAGACTGCCTTGTTATTGTATATAAAAGTATACAGCATCTCAGCTGGAGAACTTGTGAAATGGACCCAGAACCGGTGTTATGAAAGCAATTTTAAGTCATTCTCTAACATTATTTCCTCTTATATTGAGTCCGGCTCCTCTCTCTCTCATCATAAATTAGTAGCAGGGAGTGATGATGGTGACTGAGAGCCAATAAATTGTGTGTTGCTCTCAGGGTCATTAAGCCGCATGGTTTGGGCCCACTGGATCTTTTATCATCCGCCTTGGATCAGCGGCTGTAAAACGGTGGCTAACATTGTGTGTTTATTTCCCCATAACAAAAGATTAGCTGTCTACAGCTCATGAGTTCAGCTAATGCTCCTTGGGACTCGAGCAGCCATGAAAACATAAATCTACTCCCCAATTTTTGTGCTTTTTCTCATTGCGCTCACCTTTCCCTGGCCTTCTCCCACTGTCTCTCTCCCTCATGACTTTCAGCTGATTTACTCCGTCTCTCGTCTCCACCTCTGCCCAGAGTCCATTTGCTGACCGCCTTTACCTGTTTGCTGGTAAAAATGGCAAGTAGTTGGCTGCTAAGCTTTTGTGGCACTCCAAAAAAATGCTGGGTTGCTTCAATTCAAATTTTGGTCAAATAAACGTTAATTAACTCAATGCTATGTGGAAACTTTCACTATGTTGGGAACGAATCAGTTCCCCAGCAGGAGAACCGGGAAGGTTCCGGAACGGAAAGATGCTGGGGGCCTCGGAGGAATTCTGTAGGGTTTGCCAGATGGGGAACTCAACTGAACAGAGTAAAAAATGTGCACGTATGTCTGTGTTAGAGAGAAAGGCGGCGCAAGCGTGTTAAAACACCAACTGAATTTCCTCATTCATCTGAGTTCACCAGCACACGTGAAAAAATTGGCTCCACTCGAAGATTATAAAATATCGCAAATGTATTAGGTGTCGCCCAGCCCGCATCTCTACAGATATCTGTTAGAGAGGCGCAGCGTGCTAATGCCCAACAAGAAAGACGCTCCTAGTGGAGTGTGCTCTCACTTTCAGACTTTTAGAGGACACGGCTCGCCCTTGCTTAGATAAGCGAGGGAGATGGCATCCACTATCCAGTGGGCCAACCTCTGCTTGGATATGGCACTTCCCTTCTGCCGACCGCTGTAACAGGCAAAGAGCTGCTCAGAGGATCTAAAGCTCTGAGTGCGGTCCACATAAATACGCAGAGCGTGAACAGGACACAGCAATTTAAGGGCTGTGTCTGCCTCCTCCGAAGGCAGTGCTTGCAGGCCAGGGTCTCAGGATCACTTGAGAGAAAGCCGGCCCAAATTTCAGGCATGAATCAATGACCGAAACTGCGTTATGAAAGCAAGCTTTGTCAATGTCACACATATTAGCCAGGTTTAGCCAGAGGTGGCGTTTCTGGACCACTAGTGTGGCCATCGTCCCTCCCAGGGCATGCGCAGCCGACTTGGTGATACGCAGAGCATAGTCGGTTGCGATGCAAAGCTCATGCATTACGCCAGGGTCGGAACCACTTGTGCAGCTGGGTCAACGTGTGTGTGTGTGTGGGTCACTGTGCAATTCCGGGAGGATGGGAGGCTTGCAAGGCTTTGCCCTCTTCTTAGCCTCCACATAACACTCATCTAGTCGGTCCAGCCACGGGGCTAGGGGATAAACCATCTCCAGACTCACAGCCGAAGCAGCCCGGGAAAGCACAGCCATCATATCTGCTTCTAGATCCGACACCCTGGAGGGAGGGAGCGGGTTCGGATCCTCGTCAGATAATGACAGCCCACCCTCCGATGCAGCGATGGACATCTGATCCTTGGTGTCAACAAGTGTAAGTGTGACCATCCGAGAGCATGGATCGCTTCCCTCACTCGAAGCTTGGATGGAGCATGCTGAGGAGTGAGAGGTCCGCGAGCCCGAGGGCAGCGGATTGACTGTAACCCTTAGATCTGCCTACAACAGGGGTGGTTTGCCCTTTTGCAAGAACGAGCTGGAATCTTAGCTGCGCAACAGACATGCCATCGCAGTGATGGCATGGACTGCCCGCGATCACCGTATTAACATGCTGGACCCCTTAACATGCAACGCAGTGCTCGTGCCCATCATCTAGGGGCAGGAATCCACCGCATCCAGAAACGCACGGTCGGAACTCTGGAACCGGTAGAAACAGCCTGCTCAAACACTGGCAGCTTTCTTGTTCTCTCTCTCTCTCTCTCTCTCACTCTGAAGGAGGTTTGGAAGAACCCTGAAGACTCTCCCAGTAACGTGTTCGGCTCTGAAAGCAAAAAGGTGTCTTTGCTGTGCACGGCTGGCATCTTTATACACGATTGATTGTGATTGCTGCCAGTTGGGAACGCTGATGCCGCCAATTCATTGGCACTCCATTGGCCCGTTCCCCTCCCGCTGGGGAACATGTTTAATCACAGGTTCATAGGATGTTTTCCATACAAATAAACTAGATTCTGTGTTATGTCTATAGTTTTTGAGCTGAGTTTAACTGAGTTGAAAATGAATGCGTAAAGTTTTATAATATTTATGTTTAAGTTATAAATTGTTGTTAACTTGTTTTTTGTTGAATCCTGAAAAATGTGTTAGTTTGCACAAACATATTAAGCAGTACAACTTTATTTGTTAAAATATTACTTGTTTAGATGTTAAAACTGTTATATAAATAATTTTGTTTGAAAAATATACACAAATTACAGGAACTAAAAACCTAATAAACAAACAACCAAAAGGGAATATAAAAATGAAAACCTGTTTAATATAATAACATAAACTGTAGGAGTATGTCAGAGACCAAATAAAATTACATTATACCAATTTATAAATGTATTTATTTTATTAACATTACACAATTTTAATGTTATTTTTCATTTGTAAAATGTCTCACAGGAAAATAAAATATATTATTTTAAAATGGACTAACGCCTCAGTACAACTCTTTAAATTTCTTTTAATATGTTCCAAACAAAATATTTTAAATTCATCTGCTACTAAACTGCATACAATGTAATGTAATGTATTGTAATGTGTATTTATATATATAGTGCATTTATTGTGTATGGCCATACACCCAAAGCACTTCACAATCATGAGGGGGGTCTCTCCTTACCACCACCAGTGTGCAGCATCCACTTGAATGTTGCAACGGCAACCGCAGGACAATGGCGCCAGTGTGCTCACCACACACCAGCTATTGGAGGAGTGGAGAGACAGTGATAGAGTCAATTCGGTTGATGGGGATGATTCAGAGGGTGTGATCCGTAAGCGCTGATGGAGGGAATTTGGCCAGGACACCAGGTTACACCCCTACTCTTTACAAGAAGTGCCAGGACCTTGTTTAATGGAAAATACGGATATTATAAAACAAACAAACAGTCACTGAACACTTTTCAAATCTCTAGTTCAGAATTAGCTGAAGCCCAACTTTGTCGACACTCAACTCCAAGGTCTGTTTGTGTGAGGCTATGCATCTGTCTTAATTAAGCTGACTCCTTTCAATTGTTTGACTGTTATAAAATAAGAGATAAAAGTATTCTGCTCTTATTCACTAGAGCGCATGATTGTGTCCGATAAGCACATTAATCTGAATAGCAGGAAAAGCTGCATTCTTAAAAGCGACTAGAGAGCACGAGCATGTTTGTGCACATGTTTTTAGCATGTCCAGTGGAGGAATGATTGTGAAATGCTGTTGGATATGGAGAAGTTATTCTTTGATAAACCACAAACTTCTATTTGATTGTGTGTGTGTGTGTGTGTGTGTGTGTGTGTGTGTGTGTGTGTGTGTGTAGCTCAGGGAGACAAAATTGAGAAAGCAGGAATGATTTGCTGCTGTGGTGGAGGGTTTGAGCTTGCTTTCTGGGTCATGATTCAGAAGTTAAACTCAGGAGAAATCTGCACTGTGAGGGAAAAGATTTCAGGCTTATGGAAAATTATCATCTTTACAATTCACATCTTTCTGAAGGATATTCACAGTTGTGTTACTACTGAAGGCTCTACCATTTTTACTCTGTCAGACAAGGCAAGTGGCTGAAGTGTGTGATTTAAAAATACATGCTTCGTAAATAACCTTTTAAGTATGGGGGAAAAAAGTTCATTCTCAAAAGCCTGTTGTGTCATTTTTGATACATAGATTATTATACCTGATCATTTGTGTGTATGGATAATCGCATTATCGAAACTTACTTCAGTCCAGGTGTCACGATCAACAGCGATCTAGGCCTATCACCCCGTCTACAAATCTGCCACTGACATGAACTACAAATCCCATCATGCACCTCACACACACCAGTTCCAGTTCTCTCCCTGATTGCACACACACAGCTGGAAGCTCATCATAGACTGATTACTACGACTATAAAGACCCCTCATTCACAAACCCCTCATAGTTTATGCTGTTTGCCGCCTGCACCAACCTCTTCGTCTGTGACTACGACTGCTTTCTGGATTACCCTCATGCTAATGTTTGTTCCTGTTTGACCATTGCCTGCCTGACTAAGCTTTCAATAATATCCTAATGTTACACCAGGTAATATTTCAGGTAAAATCTACACAAATTATTCACAATCTAAAAGTAAATTTTATGTTTAGTTTAAAAGATCACTTTTCACAGCAAAATGTTGTGTACCAAAAACAGAAGTTGGACACTTTAAAGAACATTAAAATAACAAACAAACAAACATGAAATATATAGAACAGGAAGTTTGAAATTGACACTGGTTTCACTTTCAAAAGTCATGACAACAATATTTTTATTTTATATATATATATGTGTGTGTGTGTGTGTGTGTGTGTGTGTGTGTGTGTGTGTGTGTGTGTGTGTGTTACTTTAACTTATTTAAATAACTTTTTAAACTATTTTTATTTAAGTTATAGAACATTTAACCTAATATTTTGAGTCTGATGTTTGATTGATGTTGAGATTGAAGTTGAGATGACTAATGTTATTTAATTCAACAAAAAATTAAGGCACTTTTTTACAATACATAATAATAATAATAATAATAATAATAATAATAATAATAATAATAATAATAATAATAATAATAATAATAAATGTCAAGACATCCCATTATAAACTTTTAAAAATGATGGGTTGTTTCAAAACCAAATTTGGGTCAAATACAGACTAACCCAGCCATAAAAAATAATTGAAAATGTAATTTTAATGTAGTTATTGCATTAAAGATGTAATTTAAAATAATGGGCTTGGCCATAATTCAAATTTGAATTGAAACAACTTCTTTACACAGCACTTGACAAGTTGTGTTAAGTTGCACTAAAATGTTACCTTATAAACCGTATAAAGCAGCGTATACAAGCATCCAGAACTCATCATAGAGAATGTCTCGATCTTGTTGGCAGGGTTATCAGCTTCTTTCTAACCAGGAAGCCAGTTCTTTGAAAATGTGGGAAAAACAGGCCGCAACTATAGCCATCAATTACTCGCACAATTGTGTTTTTCTCCTTAATGATTTAGGAGGAGAGATTAGAGCAGCCGGTCGGTTCTTTGCCCAATTATAGACCTGGCCTCTCCTGTACACGCCGATCCTTGCTTTTGGAAGGCGTCCAGCGGCTTGCGTTGGCTCTCTTTGATACAGATGAAAAAAGAAAGAAGCAGCAGGAGACAATGGCCTGTATCCTGTTATTTTAGTGTCCTAATGAAAATGCCACTAAAGATCCCTTTTAATGTCAGCTAAGAGGCAAAGATTGGAATTTAAATAAGTGAATTATTCTTCTCGTTTACAGTCCACTTCAAGATTTGTGTCTCTGTCTAGTGCCCCTGAAGCACAATAGCTGTGATTAACACTGCCTCTACATGCACTCTGTTTTCACAGCGTTTGGGGAGAGGGGGGGTGGAATATTTTTACCTTGTTCACCTGTAGAGCTCGCACTTGACATGAAAGGGGTTCATCGAGGCATTACTTTCAGAAATTGGAATGATAATGAATAATCCCACTGCTTGTCGCGAAGCCCCATTAGTCGAAGTGAAGGAATCTATTTTTATTAGGAGCTTTTTGAAGTAGGCAGCCTCAGACATGGAAAGCAGGTAGGACATGTCTATCTCTGTGAAGTGAGCTTGAGCTGGAAAGGGAGGGGGGTCTTAAAAGATTCACCGAGGCGATGCGATCTGAAGGCATTTCTTTCTTTTGTTCTTGAAGTGCGGCAAACACAAGCAGATCGTTTTATGCTGTGAGACAATGAATGCAATGCATCTGACTGCGATCAAGAGCCAGCTTTAATTTGCGTTGCAATCATACTAAAAATGAGAAAACTGTCAAATCTAACAGTGGGATTAACTAAATAAAAAGAGGCGATTTCATTTAAAAATTAATAGAAGATCATTGCAGTTGTTAATAGCACAGTTTGAGTTTGGTTTGTTTAAATAAAGAGATCTCTTATAGTTTTATTTGCAGCATGTTGTCTGAGAAATGATAAAAGGATACCTTGTAATTTATGTGTGGAAAAAAGTGAGAGTGATTGAATTATTGCATCCCTCGAAAGGGGTGGATGAATTTAGTTTTTAAAGGGTTAGTTCACCCAAAAATTCTGTAATCATTTACTCATCCTTCACTTGTTCCAAACCTGTTTGACTTTCTTTCTTCTGTTGAACAGCAAAGAAGATATTTTAAAGATAGCTTAAAACCTGTAACTCTTGACTTCCTTGCTATTTGTTTTTTCTCCTATGAATGCCAATGGTCACCACTTTCTTCAAAATACTTTCTTTAGTGTTCAACAGAAGAAAGAAACTCATAAACTAATAAAGCTTAAAACTACTTGAAGGTGAGTACATAGTAATTTTTAATTTTTGGGTGAACTATAACTTTAATGAGGGCGAGGGCGGGTAGTGCTGTCTCCTCACTGCAAGAAGGCCGTTAGTTCGAGCCCCGGCTGGGTCAGTTGACATTTCTGTGTGGAGTTTGCATGTTCTTTCTGTGTTCACGTGGATTTCCTCTGGGTGATCTGGTTTCCCCTACAGTCTAAATACATGTGCTGTAGGTGAATTGGGTAAGCTAAATTGTCCGTAGTGTATGTGTGTATGTCCTAGTCCTCCAGGTTGGGGGTTGAGTGTTGGGCTAACAACCCACCTCATAAAAACTAGATGTTACGAAACACCAACATGGTGCAGCTAAATATCAACTTCGATATAAATGGCCCTGGGAGTAAGTAAGTATAACTTCAGTAAAGATCCAGATCAGTAAAGGTGATGAAACACGGGGAGACTTTTAAAGCAATGTTGCCTGGCAACTCTTGGCAATGTTGGCGTCAACGGCCAACCAGGTGAGACACAGGGCAACTGTTTAACGCAACAAAAATTCATTGTTACCATCTGTTCTCACCCAACAGCTCGCTTCGAGCCCCAATCATAAGGTTTAATGTACTTGAACAGCTCTCACTACCTGTCTGCAAGCTTGGATGTCTATTTATTATAGCAGAAGTGAAGCAAAATAATGCTTAGCAAATAATAATGATAATAATAAAGCTAATATATTGAATGCACAACAAGAAAGCACAAAACAAACACTGAAACTTTAGATCTTCTCAGAAGAATACAAGGCTAAATTGCTTACTGCACCTTTAAATTGGACAGCTTTGGGCATTGTAAGCGTTAATTTGCATAAAACACAGTTTTTTTGTGTTGACACATGACAACTTACTTAATATCGCCTTCTTGTTTGAATTTTTCTGACAGCTCCTAGCCAGTCACATGATTTGCTACTGGCATTTTGGTTGAAGATTTCAAAAGTGAATGATCTAATGGATGTGGATACAGTTTTGTTGCCTATTTTCAAAATGACTCATTATTTTTGGGGTACTTGGCAGCATTATTTTAATATGCAAACAGTTAGTGTGATGGTGTTTCAAAGACTGCATAGAAAATGGACAATGGCTTCTATCTCATGTTTTTTTTTGTTTGTTTTAAAATTATGATAGTTATTTATCAGTTATCAGTATAGTTATAGTTATGTGTAGTCTTCACAGAATCTAATGAAATTCATTTTTAGTTGAAAAAGTTGTGATACTGTGACTATGCCAAGGCTGTAATAGTCTCTAGCTGGTTTATTGGCAAATGCATGTGTGCTAACTATTAGTTAATAGTAAAAACAGGTTCACGTTTAAACTAACCTACCCCCAAAATGAGTTGTTTGAATACTAAATGCAATATTTATTTAGTTTGAAAGGATATAGTTCAGCATTTTCCAAAATATCTTCTTTTGGGTTCAACGACAAAAAGAAACTCAGATATGTTTTGAACAAGTGAAGGGTGATTAAATGATGACAAAATTCATTTTTTAAGTGAACTATGCCTTTAAGGAAGTTTTAAAATGTTAAACTTACCATCTGCATAAAATAAATAAATAACTCCGATATTTACCTAAACCATTTTTGGTTTAAGTAAAGTTGAAGCAGTCAAAAGCTTGTGAAAATTTGACAGGTTGCTGGTTGTGCGATTGCTGTTATGATGCTAGTTGTTATGGGTTATTGCCAGGGCATTGCTGTGCAGTTGCTAAATTGTTCTGTGTGTTGTGTTGCTATGTGGTTGCTAGGGTGTTCTGGCTTGATTATTGGTCCAAGACAAATTAGTCTGTAAATCTCGATGACATTCTGCTTGCAGAAGTGACTCGGGTCCCTCCTTCAATTTAAGTTTATGGGATTTTTTTTAATCTACCACCAGGCAAATATAATGAGTCCAGTCGCCAAGAAAAGTAATTGCACACCTTTCTGCGCTAATTGGAGTATCATTCATGCCCGAAGCACAAGCCAGTTTAATACTTGGAGGTTTAGAACAAATAAAGCAAGCACCAATAATTGTTCTGTACAATTTTTAGCCCACAATTCTCTACAAAAGAGTACAAATTAAATGCCATCTTGTAACCACATTATTTCAAGCTAATTTTTACTAATAGTTCTAATTTCATTTTGCGTAAGAGGTTGGAAAATTGGGCTAATATTTATCCAGGTGCTGTAGCTTACAATATATTGTTCCTGATGCATCTTTAACTGAAAATGATGTCTGAAAAGGGCTGCTATACCATATAACTGCAGATTTGTTTTTATTTTTTCACTATGGGGAGGTGAATATGTCTGTTTTACAGTTGGAAAACTCATAATGCTAGATTGGTTAAGTGAATTACTTTCTAGCCAATCACATAGTAGCTTTTGGTCTCCTTCCCTGTGTACTGCCATAGAGGCAGCTTTAGCATATAGCAAATGTTATATTCATTCATTCATTCATTTTCTTTTCGGCTTAGTCCCTTTATTAATCTGGGGTCGCGACAGCGGAATGAACCGCCAACTTATCCAGCATATGTTTTACGCAGCAGATACCCTTCCAGCCGCAACCCATCTCTGGGAAACATCCACACACACCCATTCCCACACATACACTATGGACAATTTAGCCTACCCAATTCACCTATACCGCATGTCTTTGGACTTGTGAGGGAAACCGGAGCACCCGGAGGAAACCCACTCAAACACGGGGAGAACATGCAAACTCCACACAGAAACGCCAACTGACCCAGCCGAGGCTCGAACCAGCGACCTTCTTGCTGTGAGGCGATCGTGCTACTCACTGCGCCACCGTGCAGCCCGCAAATGTTATAGCAAAGGCTTTTTTGGCTAATCATTTGAGGCTTGCCTTCAATAGGCTTTGATAATAGTCTTCGGTTTACAGAAGTTTATTTAAATGTCACAGTGGCTTTGAAGCATTTCGTGAGTGAGTACAGGGAGGGATAAACCTTAATTAGGACTATTGTAAGTCATTTTACAATGAAAAAAGTGAAAAACAAACTATGTGTTTAATGTAGGGGTGTAAGAAAATATCTATCCATGTAAAGAAACACAATGTTTATTTTGGCGATATTATCAATTCTCAAAAATGCTGTATTTATGTTTATTGATTTGTTCATATTCAGGATTCATGATGGTGGCTTCTTGATTTTGTTTTTGATCATTTGCTTGTTTTGTTTTTTCATAATGTTTGAAATGTCTTTGACTTGCTGTATATCTTTTGTTAAGATAGTTCCTTCTGCAATTATTTGTTCACTTCCTGTGTGTGTGCATGTGTACATTTGCTTGTATACAATATACGCTCATACATACAGTAAATATGCCTCAATAATGTTTAATAAAGTGAACTTGTATTGAATTTGAAATGCATGTAGGGCTGGCATTGATTGTATGATTTAGAACTGGTGATATGGAATGTATAAAGAGGCCACACTAGAATTCAACCATGGTAAAACAACACTAACATCACTATTGGATATTTATTCCAGAAAAAGGAAAGTTTTTTTTTTTTTAATCTCTTCCTCTCTCTTAGAGGAGAGCACGCTTTTGGATAATTGTATATTTATTTTTTTAATCACTGGACTAAACATAAATCAATGAATTGTTTGAAGGAAATTAAAAATGTAAAATAAATATTACAAGTGCAGCATAAATCTTCTGAACCAGTGACTCAAGATACAAATTGTAACATCAGAGTATAAAATGTAAAAAAATAATGATCATAATAAAATTAAAAAAATCTGAAAAGATATATAAACAAGAATTATAGCTACTATGCTACAAAAAAGAAAAGGAAAAGAAAATCAGGTACCTGTCTGTGATTTGCTAACAAAAGGAAAAGATTCAATGATATTCCTAACAAGCTTATCCAATATCAGCTCTGTTATTCTATTTCGAGTATGCTACGTTTATCAGCTGCTTTTCATTTCCTGGTACAAAGCCTGGTCATGCTTCAGGACTTTAGTAACAAGAAATCATGTTGTGCAATCGTATACCAATTAAAAAGAACTTCAATAGATGCCTTTTTTCCCTCTCCTAATTAAATCGAACTACAGTAAATTTTAGCGATGTGCTTGCCATCACAAGTTACGGGAGCAGCCGCCATTAAGACCGATCTTATTCCTCGTAAAATTAATTTTCCTTTGTTCTCCGCTGTAAAATATGCCATAAATGACAAGCCTTGCATGATATGCGGCCTCCAAAGAATTATTGATTCTCAAAGAGCTGTTCATATTTCTTTTGGCATCACTGAGAGAAATGACAGATAATTAAGACGCTCCTAACAAACTGACAACTTCGCTAATTTGTCATTTTTCCTGCAAAATTACATAAACCCCCTCTTAGGATCATAACATGATGACAGTTATGCTTTTGATGGACTACAGAAGTCGGTCGGGTTGTCAGACGTGTGTGTAGAGTTTGTAAATGACAGCTGCTAAACACAGATAAAGATTCCTAACATTCTTCATGGATGAATTAACCACATAGTTTGGTGGTTCTCCACAAATGACTTGCTCGCTATTAAAAAAAACCTCACTATTAATTACTTCACCCATATGTTTTCATGCTGCATGCAGCTTTCTTTTGCGTTTTCTTTCAATTGGCTGAGCTGAAGAGACCTGTTCAGACTACATAAATCTTTTGACAATGTACCCATCTGACTATTTTGATTTAACTGTCTTGTAAAATATTATCTTGCCTGGTGTCTAACTGAGATTTCGACACTAAGTGGAGCTTTTCAGGTGTCAGTGGTTAGTGGTGAACCTCAAATTAACCACTGTATGGATCCATCCTGCCGTTCTATTAATGGTACAGGCTTGTGGTGGTGTAATGGTGTGTGGGATTTTTTTCTTGCCACATTTTGAGCTCTTTAGTGCCAACTGAGCATTTTTTAAACACCACAGTTTATATGAGTATTGTTATTGGCCACGTCCATCCCTTTGTGAATGCAGTATGATGGCAGATTCCAACAGGATAATATACCATGTTGCTAAGCTCACATCTGTATCTGAAATCGCCATCTTTACCCTTAAATAGTGCACATACAAACAGGGAGCAGCAATTGTCCGAAACCATTGTGGACATTCAACCAAGTGCACTCAATCAATACCTCAATGCACCAGAACAACAGGTGTAGGCTACATCTAACGTACACTCAATGGCTAGAAAATACCCATAATCCGCTGTAAGAGTTTGAACAGCAAATTATTTTTTGCATCTGACTTTTGCAGATGGCATCCACTTGTTGTATGGCATCCACATAATGTTTGTATACAGTACATGACAACAATCAGAATACTTTGTTTCATTACTTGCTAAATGTTAAAAAACTATCACATTGTCTGACTAAGAAGTTTAAAATTAGTCCCTCTGAAGGATTCATCAACCAGGAAAGCACAAACAAAAGGCATCCCTTCCAGTGCACTCAGTGCTTAAATTCCCTCACTTGTTTTCATTCACTTTTTTAAAGTGAACTTCATTATGTAGGGAATAGTGAATGAGGGTATAGGGACGATGTTTGGATACAGCCAATGAGTTCACTATAGTCAAAAGACCTCCAGAGTCACTAGATCTAAATTGTGTAGAGCACCTTTATTATTTGATTTGCATCATGCATATACAACTGATAGACCAAAGTCTCTGACAAGATGTACAAGAGATGCACTTTAAAAAAAAAATTTTAAATACCTTTTTAAAAAATGCAATGTAGAATCAGAATGCAAAAGTGAGTTTAACCTGATACTAGCAAGGTGCATCAAAGTGGCCAGTGAGTGTATTTATTTATTTATTTATTTATTTATTTATTTATTTATTTATTTATTTATTTATTTCAGTAGGAGGTAATTAAGAAAGAAATTATTTGTTTCATTAAAAGTATAATTCAGTCAAAATTGATAAAAAGTATTACATTATACCTACATTTACATGTATTGTACTGTGCACATCATGATTTTGCCAAGTACGATGCGATCCTGGATAAACATCTATATTGATCCTGGAACATATTTTTTGTTGGAAAATGTAATCCATATCTATTCCCTACCCCTAAACTCAACCATAACTGTAAATTATTCCCAAAATCAGAGGAGAATAATAGTTGGATAACAATCATGTAGAAGTGCATAAACCTAACTGTAAGCCTAAACTGTAAACGTATCCCTTAATTCTGATA
Source organism: Danio choprae (assembly GCA_903798125.1). Classification (NCBI taxonomy): domain Eukaryota; kingdom Metazoa; phylum Chordata; class Actinopteri; order Cypriniformes; family Danionidae; genus Danio; species Danio choprae. The sequence goes on from CAIGQW010053321.1 coordinate 6,359,292, forward strand.
GGCTGATTAGAATGTTGTTCAAGGATCAACATAGATGTTAATCCAGGAACATGTCCTACTTGATGAAATCAGGTTGGCGATTGTACTGTAGGAAACACTCTTTTACTCTCCATATGCACCAGACAATTTCTTATAAACACTTCCCGTTTCTGGAAAACATTGTGCAATTCTGAGTGTGCTTCACACAGGTGAGTGGGCTTGTCAAACCACCTGTAGGGCAAAATAAAAAAAATAGCCTACATATACTACTAGTTTCTGCTACTGCTAGTAGATGATTTGAAGAGCTTCTTTTATCCCAGTTTGTAAGTCACTTTGGCCTAAAGCATATACTAAATGAATAAATGTAAATGTAAAATTTACAATGGCTGTTTATGTCAAGATTGTCATAAATTCAGTCTGTTGTACTCTACCATATTCTGCATCTTCTGAAGGGTTAGCTATTTGTGAGTAATTTACGAGGATAGCTATTAGTAATTTACGTTATTACTCTCTGAAAATGTCAAAAAGTATTGATTCTTTTTCTTTATTTCGAGGGAACTGGCAAGCATCATCAGTAAATATTGACATAAATGCCATTCTTTTTCTCATGCTAAGTTTTTTATGGTTTTAGAAGATTTGCAATGAAGCATATGAGTAAGGACCATTTCCACGTTAGTAGCGTTAGTAGCATGTTTTACCCTTGCTCTTTAGAAACATTCTTTTGTTTTGAACCTAAAAAAATAACATAATACGAGCATGGGTGAGTGAATATTGGCTGATTTGTGAGCAATGAACTGTTTCTTTGCAGAAATCACAATAAACCGAGGCTGACAGAAATTTGGAGATTTCACAGAACACATTAGTACAGCCTTTGAAGACTGTTGGCAACATTTTCATTATGTCAAAATGAAATAAACTCTCTCACCCTCTGAGTATTGCACTTATTCCGGCGTTCCTTTGACGACCGGAGTTGCTATTTTACCTCGAAGATTGGCAGCATTGCTTGAAAACGAGAAATATCAGGAAATGCAATATTTTTTTAGTTTGTCCAATGCCCGTCACACAATGCGCTGTCTCAGAGTAATCCTGTTACAGTTTTCATTTTCAAGATTGCTCTGTGTGCGTGTGAATACAATCACTGGCAAACCGCAGGAAGTGTGTGCGCGTTGTGTGTGGTTGTGTATGTATGCTTGGCTTAGAGCTGCAGATCAATTCACTGTTCCTCAGCAGAGACCAGGAGGGGACAAGAAGAAAGCCAGAGAGCGAAATACCAAAAAAAAAAAAAAAGACTGTGGGCTTCTGAAGGAAGAAATGAAAGGAGGCAGAGCATTCTTAGAAGGTGGAGGTTCTCAAAGAGTCTTGTGCTCTCAGACAGCGGCTTCTCAAAAATGAAGAGACCAGAGAGGAGGGTCAGAAAAGGAGCCAGTGCAGCCATACTGTAGCCACCGATCCATAAAGAGAAGCAGTCACCAAGTTTATTCATCTTTGTCATGGGGTAAGAAAACTGACCCTCATTTATAATCCATCATGTTTTTGAAGAGACTTAGCTCTAACACAAGTTGATCACCGTTAGAAAGTTTTTTGTAGTAAATATTTAATAATAAAGAGACAAGAAGACTTTGGGTGGAATGACCAGTATTACAGTAAAATCCTAACTTTTAAATCCTATCCTATCTGTTTGGTAACCATATTGGACAATTACTATTACAGAAGAGCATTTTCTAAGTGTGTAATTTTATCTTCACTACAGATAGGTAAAAAAAACAACAACTAAAAGCTTTCTTACCTTTAGGGCAATCCGGCAACTGTCCTAACTTCAAAATAATTTGAAAGCTAAAGTAAAAAAAGATAATAATTGTGCTGTCCAACAATGGCATTAGATTAATTGATGAGTGTAAATGAAGAACAAAGATGTTTAATGGTACAAAGGCTCTGGAAGATGTTACATTTCGATGACAAAACACTTATAAGTTATTACAGACTGTCAAGCAATGTTATATTACAGTTACCGCAGTAAAGCGCACCTTTACAGAGACCATGACCCATCGAATCGCAATTGATTTGATGTCAGAACCTTGAGATCCTTTTGACATTACACATCCTGAGACCTACCCATTCTGAGATTGTGCAGCACCACTCGGTCAGATCCAAGACCTGTGAAAAGATGATACCATCCCTATGAGGGTTTGAAGTGATGATGCCAACCCTCAGAGGACATCCAGGACAGTACAAAATCTTAAGCAATACACAAGAACACTTCACTGAAAATGCATTATACACATCAGCTATTTGAAATGACACTATATATTGTATAACTGCAGGTTATGTATATATTCTGTCCTCCTCCTACACAACACCATGACTTTTCTAATTTGGACTGTGCCCTAAACAATAATTATTGTGAAAAGCACTATACAAATAAACTTTAATTCAATTGAATTGAACATCTACACAATGGTGTCCATTTGAACACAAAAATAGCGATATAATTAAGAAAAGTTTTATTCATCTAAAAGCTTAAATTACAAGTGTACACCAGATTTTGTATCAATACAATGCATGTGATCTACCTTGATGTCAAAACGACATCAAATTGACATCTAACATTGGCATTGAAAATAGACTACAGGACAGCTTTGTTTTTTCACCGGTTTTGCTTAAGCTAACTCATTAGTAGCTTGCACGGTGTTGGTTGCTTGGTAACACACCTGAGAGTGGATTGCTGAATACAATTTAAGATTTCCTAAGTAGAGGTAAGATACGATTTTGTCAAGAACAAGAATCCTATCTTACAAAATTGAACATATCAAGTTAGGACCTTTCTGCAATATGCCCCCAGAATCTTACATTTTTACATCTCAAATCAATACTACAGTATGCTATTGATGTAGCCAGTAATGCTTTTGTGTTTGTTAGCTTAAGTAGCAAGAATGATTAGTCTGTTTGGCTTACTAGACCTATTATCCAACATCATTTTTTACAACAGGGCTGGTCAGCACATTTGCCTCTCTTAATTAATTATTTTGGTCCGTGTTTGTCTTTCATCATATTTTAAGGTGCTGTGCATCATCTTACTTCGAGGTTGTGAATGAATAAGTGGTTTGCAGACTTTTGGGAAAGGCAGATTAAATGCTTTCCACTCGGCAGGAACATTACAATCCCCTCCAGCATTTCTCATGCTCCCAGCTGGCACAAAATAATGAATATCTAACGCTTCCAAAGTGATCTATTGGTCCTGTTTGGCAACAGTTTTGCTTCAGGTTTATGATATTACATTGGACAGCCAGTCGTGGTTCAACATAATTGTTTATTGTAGTTTTATTGAGAAACACTTTTCAATTAAGTTCCATCTGTTAACGGTTTACTACATCATTTATCATGAGCTAACAATGTGTATTAGCTGTAAAGAGTTGACTAAGGTTAATGTCGTCCTTTACCAATACACTATTAACATCAAATTTTGTAGCAGAAAACACACTTTAAACTGCTAATGACATGTCTTCCAAA
>CAIGQW010053321.1:6382777-6398770 GCA_903798125.1 Danio choprae
GCCTTCTCAGATTGGGTTTGACCACCCACACGATTCTCCAGCGTGGGCAGCCAGAGCGAACGGAATTAAGATTGATTGTATGAGGGGTATTACAGGTTCTACACCAGGTTTATGGATTTTATTCATGCACACATGTTCAGTTATTCTGAAATCTGTAAGTACTGCAATAAAAGCTTTAAGCCAAAGCTTAAATGGATATTTGACTCAAAAAAGAATATGTCTTCATCCACTCTTATGGTAGTGCAAGCCTGTATTGCGTTCTTTTTTGGAATAATTCTTTTGAACACCTTATTTTTATCAATGCAATAAAAAATCAGTGAAGAGTGAGTCAGAGTTATTATTGTGTTTATTTGTTCTTGATTGTGCTTGCTTTTTATTCCTGTTGTGTTTTAAAAAAAATGTTATTTGTTAGTTGGCCCAAACTTCACCCCAACTTTTAAAATATTAGATTTTTGGCTGGATTTATGTTTTTATTCCTTTAACCCCTTGTTTGACTGTTTGCAGAAATAATATAATCTATTCTCCATTCTTACAGCCCAAGCTATATATATATATCTTGAATCTGATTGGCTGATAGCCGTGAGATATTTTGCAAATAACAGCACTCGTCCAGCCCCTTCACCCTTCAGCCTTGTGTATTACTCCGCCCACATACAGCGATAAGCAGAGGACACTCTACAGTTTGACAAATATTTCCGCTGTTGGACAACGTAATGTACTTTTGAGGCTTTTTTAGTCGAGAATGTAGTTGTTTAGATTGCAACTAACAGTTTATTTATAAGGATAGTGCCTATTTTAAAATATTTATAATTTCTAAGAGACAGCACGTCGGCGACCATTAGCCTGTCTAGATGGTGACAGAGACCTCATCATAAGCCCTTATAGGATTAAAAAAAGTGTCATTTCTACTACAGCTGATCAAATCATTATTAAACAGGTAAGTGACATTCTAAGTCAATCTCTCTATTCGCATATCAGGAATGTATGTATTTTGTGTTGGCCACTCTTTGTATAACCCCGGGTTACTCTTTGGTTTGCCATCTGTTGGTTTCTAATGGGTCTCCTGTTTTCGTTACTGTTAGTTCAGTAAAAGGAAAGAAAGAAGAAATGCCCGCATGTGTTTAGCGTTTTTACTTATCGCAAGCACAACAGTAATCTGGTAGATATAATATATTGTTATATAGGTATTATATATATTGTTTTAGATTTATATTAAATTTATTTCGCTATTCCAACATTTCATGAATTGTCATTTTTACAGTTTATGTATAAGATGAAAATATTTATTAATTTAATTACTGTATAATTAATATCATTGCTGTTTTTCAAAGTGGATAGACACAAAGTTCTCAAAAAATAACTTTTTTTTTATACCTGCCTAGGAAACAACAAGTTCTAAACTTTTGGGAGCATGTGAACCAACAACCTGCTCTTTAAGAGGTTTTTTTTAGGGGTATTCTGTGAAAAATGGTCCTCATTTGCAACCTCTCTGAAAGCAAAGATTTCTTTTAGTCTGCAGCTCAGTGTGATTATGTGGGTGAACGTCCCGCTGTGGAGTGGCTACTTTTGTAAATCGAAGTGAATGCTGTGCGTTAGATTGGGTTCTGTGATCTACTGGCCTGTTTTCTGTCTGAAAACTAAAGAGATTGTCACCACAGACTGTGCTAAATCACACTGGTAACCTAATGCACGTCGAATGCAGAAGGCCTCCTCTGAACAGGCTTGATTAGACCCTTGGGAGTCGATCGGTACCCTGTAATTTCTGGGCTTAATGTTAAGGTACTTCTTTTCTTAATCAACATCTCTCCGTGACCCTTCCATCAAGCAACAAATCAGCAAAGCTTGCAGAATCATACACCATTGTCTCTATTTAAGGGATCGTTCACCCAAAGATAAAAATTCTTTTATCATTCACTCACCCTTCACTTGTTCCAAATCTGTCTTTCTTTCTTCTGTTAAACGCAAAAGAAGATATTCTGAAGAAAGCTGAAAACCTGTAACCATTGACTTGCATAGTATCTGTGTTTCCTGTTACGGAAGTCAATCCTTAAAGAAGATATTTTGAAGAAAGCTGAATACCTGTTACCATTGACTTCCATAGTATTTGTTTTTCCTGTTATGGAAGTCAATCTGTAAAGATGATATTTTGAAGAAAGCTGAAAACCTGTAACCATTGACTTCCATAGTATTTGTTTTTCCTGTTACGAATGTCAGTCTTTATAGAAGATATTTTGAAGAAAGCTGAAATCTTGAAACCATTGACTTCCATAGTATTTGTTTTCCTGTTATGGAAGTCAATGTGTAAAGATGATATTTTGAAGAAAGCTGAATACCTGTAACCATTGACTTTCATAGTATTTGTTTTTCTTGTTATGGAAGTCAATATGTAAAAATAATATTTTGAAGAAAGCTGAATACCTGTAACCATTGACTTCCATGGTAGGAAAACTAAGAAGTCAATGGTTACAGGTTTTCAGCTTTCTTCAGAATATCTTCTTTAGTGTTCAACTGAATAAAGAAACTCATAAAGGTTTGGAACCACTTGGGGGCGAGTAAACTGAGTAAATTTACATTTTAGGCGAACTATGCCTTTAATCAAAATGATAACTCAATAAACACCTTTTCTGCATTCAGCCCGAGCTGGAGTTTGAAATTAAATGCTGCCACTTGCAATCAAGCTGTGCTTTTAATAGAGTTTGCGGTGCACCGAGGACTGTTGAGGTTTTTGCTCTTTTCAGGCTCTTTTGAAGAGGCACTTCAGGGGCGAAATGGCTGAGCTGATCACAACCAGCGTCGCTTCGCTGCTCTCCTCGGCTTGTGCAGATTACGCTCCCACTCTGCCAGACACCAGTAGCCCAATTGGCACTCACCAAATAGAACTGTCTCACAGCAATGAAAAATGATGTGTCTATGCATGACTTCATATCTGGAAACAAAGAAAGAGGCACTCTAGTCGATGGCCAAGACCTTTGTTTAAAAACACTTCCCAAACATGGATGACGCTCTCAGGTAAAGTTGCGAACTCTGTGTTCATCGTGCGCACATTGACATGCAGCCAACAAGCTTTGGTGTGTCGCCGTTGTTGTTGAAGTACTACTCCTACACACGTAGAAGCATTAAAAAAAAGCTGATACGCTCTCCAAACACCTACCTACAGTACACTCTCGACGGTAGTTTGGCTCTTTGTGCAAGAATCCTGGATAAGTGTGAAATTGCATCGTTACAGATTCCAACCTGCCCTGAAGGCATGAAAACTCTTTCTGATGTGTCCTTTTCCATGAATGGAGCTTTGATACGTTATCAGGTACATTCTTGGACACGCCTGAAGCATCGACCTATCGACCGAGTCTGATGTCCTTTTTTGTGCTGTCCGTGATGCTGGTATTGAGGACAGCCTCTCTGCGATTTACTGTGCACGTTCATGCGTAAGACGAGCGACTTTAGTCTGTGATTGCTGTGACCCAACCCTCACCAAAAGGGCTCTTTATGAAGCTCTTTTCCATTTCGCTGTGAATTCAGTCATTCCTCCATTAACCGGGTAGACCCCCATTCCTCTGCCTTTAGGGCTCCCTTTTGTCCATCTGATGGCCCTGGTAGGGCATACTGGAGCAGGCATTAAAGAGATTTGCTTTGACTCATGCTTTGAAGAATTAGACATGCTCAATGTAACCCTGACTGACCTGAGCCTAAATCTGGGCCACAGGGTGAGCTTGGCTGCAGTTTTTGGAGATGAAATGATGGTCAGTCTTTTTTTTATTCAAGAAATGGTGAAATGTGTATTTCACCATATTGTGCAGTGTATTTTTCTGGAAATAAATGGTGTCACTCTATAATAAAATCCCATTAGTTAATGTGAAATCAAACTTGAAATAATAACGAGCAGTACAGTGCTTATTAATTTTTTGTTGATGTCAGGTAATAAAAATACTATTTATTTTTATCCCTGATTCAATAAATATTAACAGATACAGGTTGTATTGTCTTAATGTTGTCTTAGATTGTCTTAAATTAACTAGGATTAATATATTCATACATTCATTCATTCATTTTCTTTTTGGCTTAGTCCCTTTATTAATCTGGGGTCACCACAGCGGAATGAATCGCCAAGCGACCTTCTTGCTGTGAGGCGATCGTGCTACCCACTGCGTCACCGTGAGGCCCCGATTAATATATATGTATATTCTATAAAAGTGTTGTTATTTGTTAATTTGCACAGACGTTAACAGGACCTTAGGACCTTATTGTATGACAATTTCCATTTTGTGGTTAACTAACCATTCGGTCTTAGTTAATGATAAAAAATACTGTACAGTTGATCATCATTTGTTAATGTTAGATCAAACCCTATTGTAAATTGTTACTGCATAGTTGAGCACATCCACAAACATTTTAAACCTTTGAATGTTTATTTAATCTGTTTTCCATTTTCTTTCAATTGTGCCACAAATGACAAGTGACAAGAACGAAACACTTACAATTGCATTTGTCTTCCCAGAAACCCATTTAATTTAGAGACAATGAGCTGAGGGTGTGCCATTTATTTGCAGATCTCCTTTTGTATATTTGTTCTAATTGAGAAACAGGTGTTTCTTAACCCTCCGCTGCAAACGAGACCTCTCAGGATGTGAGCTGGTGGGCACCTAAATAGCTTTGTGCTCTATTGGCCCTCATCTGCATTGCTGCGTCGTCTGAGCTAATGACAAGGTAACCTCGGCATAATGCACCACCCAAATGACTGATTTCTCATACATTTACAATGTATGAGGACTTACGAGTGCACATAAGATGCTAAATCTGGAGAATGTTAAAAGAGCTAATCAACAACTATGCCTGGACTAACAGAAATTACTGTAGGAAAAACACACCCTGGAGACATGTTTGGAGACACTAAAATGACTTTTTTTTTTGTCTCATTTGTTGTAAATACTGTATGTTGATTTCAGTTACCAAAAGGGGTTAATGAGCATCATCACTATTGAGCAATGGATATTGGGAATAGTCTCTGCCACTGCTTGATTGCTCACCAAACAAAGGATGCATTTGGAGGCCACATCTGAAGAACCCATTGAATTGGGACAGCCTTTGTCAGGTCACAGTGATGCAATCGGCCCTCAAATGCAGCATTTGAAGGCTTCAATCTCTGAATTAAGACAGAGACTGTGTCTACACCATGTGAACTGTGAGCTACATGACATGACCAATGACTTTTTATTGAAAACTGGGATTCTGTCTGCATCGGATGCAGTGGGACACATGAGGGACACATATAACAGTAACTTGAAGGTGCAATAGGAGATCTTGGAAAATGCTAATGTTAGCTTGATTGGACTGACAACCTATATCCCTATATACTTTTTGCCCAAACAGGGTGCGCAGAGGTTAGCATATTTTGACAGGCAGGTTGGACAGCCTATCATAATGTTTGGACTGAACGTTTTGATTGGATGAACTGTTCTTGGTCTTAAACCTTGAACCAAATATTAAAACGGATATAAATACTTTTGGACCACTTAATTCAATGATTGCTATCCGGATGTGAAGAGAGTCACAGATAGCACAACAAACATTGTTTCTGAAGACAATCACCTATTGCATATTTAACAACAGACACATTATTTACTATCTGAGAGATTTTCTTTTTCCTCTATTGAAACTGCAAGCTTCAAAATGTTAAATAATAATAATAAATAAATAAAAAAGGGGAAAAATCCCTGACTCTTGGTTTTTAGTTGCTATTAAATAACTCCTCAACTTTCCACATCAATATAGAATTCACCTGATATTATTTAAATTATCAATTTACTGTAATATAACAAATATAAAGAATTGTTTTTATTATATTATTACATTAAATCAACCAGTTCACCCAGAAATCTACTTTTGCTCACTGTTAGGTCATCCAATATGTTTTTGACCACCATTTTTTCTTTATTAAAACATTAAAGAGTTTCAGCTCCAACTGTGCTACACTAAAAACAAATGAAACTACACTGTACAAAATGCAGGGCTCCACACAGTTCATGTTGTTCTAACACAAATCGATTAAGTTAACTGAAAATAAATTAAGTGGATTGAACATGAAACAATTAAGTTGTCCCAAAAAATCTCAAGAATTGTGTTTCGGCTCATTTTAAATGAGTCTGAACAAGCAGCAAAAATATACTGTATAAATAGCTGTTTAAATATAACACACGCACGCACACACACCCACGCACACACGCACGCACGCACGCACGCACGCACGCACGCACACACACACACACACACACACACACACACACACACACAGACACACATACACGCACGCACACAGACACACACACAGACACATATACACGCACACACACACGCACACACACACACACACACACACACACAAAACACACACACACACAGAGAGAGAGAGAGAGAGATAATAAAAAAATGAAATTAATACTGTGAAATATGTAACATGAAAGGATTGGTCTGTAAGAAAATGTTACATAATTTAATATAATTCCTATGTATATCATTTATAGAATTTACATTCAGAACAGTCCACTGTCATCTTCATGTTCTAAATAAAAGACGAAAGTAACGCGACATTACATACGTTACACTGCATGAGGCAATTGCACATAGAAATGCAAACAATTGTGTTGAGTTTGGAGTTAAGGAGTTCAGAATGTGGCATGATTAGGTTATGGAAGCAGCCTGCAGTGAGGAGAGGTTTTAGCACAGGGGTGGTTGATGCTTTTCTGCTGCCAAAGCCATATGATTTATAGCCAGATAGATCAACACAGCTGGCAGCTCAACAGACTGTGTAATATGAAAGACTCTGCTTTTTGGAAGGATCAATATACGTATTGGATAAATTTTTGAAAGTATATGACCCAACTAACCTATGCTATGAGCCAGTCACAGGGCAGAAGTTGATGCAATGGGAGCTTTGTGCTGACATAAAGTAGAGTCAAAAGAAAGGAATTCATAAACTTATATATAATTTGGAAATGCTGGAATTCACCAGTCGATGTACTTTTTATTGCCCTGCTTGGAGACTTGTTGCATCACTGTGATTTTTTACATGATTTAAAGTCCAGTTTCCAGTTTCATTCTCCAGTCTTTCTGTCATAGACTGATGCCATCCAATTATGTGTCAGTGCACAAGCTGGTTAATAGTGTGCATAGTAGGAATGAGGGCACACAACAATAGCAGCAAGATCCATTATAAGTAATTCAATAAATTTCATATGCAGTGTAAACAAAAAAGCAATCCACAAACAATGTCTGTGTGATGCAAGAAGTGTTAATATTTCAATTAATGGTCCCCTCTATGTAAGAGAATTAAAAATGTCTTTTCTGTCACTTTTAATCAATTCAATGTAATTATCATCTTCTACCAAGGAGGACATTTGCGTATAGTAAACGATTTTAGATGATTATACTTTATGCGGTTATTTTATGATTCTTTTTAATCCTTTTTTGTGTAAAGAAGAAAATAGCCTTCACATTATTGCACCACTGTGGCTCAGTGGTTAGCACTGTCGCCTCACAGCAAGAAGGTCGCTGGTTCGAGTCCCGGCTGGGCCAGTTGGCATTTCTATGGGGAGTTTGCATGTTCTCCCGTGTTCACGTGGGTTTCCTCCAGGTGCTCTGGTTTCCCCCACACAGTCCAAAGGCATGCGCTATAGGTGAGTTGGATGAACTAAAATGACCATAGTGTATGAGTGTGTGTGAAGGTGAGAGTGTTTGGTTGTTTCCCAGTTCTGGGGTGTGGCTGGATGGCCATCCGCTGCATAAAACATATGCCGGAATAGTTGGCGGTTCATTCCACTGTGGTGACCATTAATAAATAAGGGACTAAGCCTAAGGAAAATGAGTGAATAAATTATTGCACCACCAACACCAGACTGAACCAAATTCTTACACCAAATTCTGACCTTATTATTTGAATGTTGCAGCTGAAATTTAGACTTGTCAGTCTTGACAACCATTCCAAAAAAATCCAGTGTTCAGTTATCCAATTTTGGAGAGTCCATGTAAATTGTAGCCTCAGTTTTTTCTTCTTCTTGATTGTTGGATGTGATTTGGACCTTGGTTGTAACTAGTTATTTGAGTTTCAGTTCCCATTCTGTCACCTTGAACCATTCTGGTCATTTTCCTCTAAGCTATGGCATCAATAAAGAGTTTTTGCCCACAGAATCGCCTCTCAGTGGATATTTTCTAGCTTTTTCTGACAATTCTGACCATTCTCTGCAAATGCTAGATATTGTTGTGCTTGTAAAATACTCAGACCAGCAATTTTATCAATGGAAATGGCTTGACACAAACAGACATTTGACAGGTCTGCTGCACCAGTAACATGACTGAATGTGTGTGCACCAATACGCTCACCTAATGAATGATCAGCACAATGCAGAGGATTATATCGAAATTAAAATTGGTTTATTTTTTCATCAAATATAATGCACTGTTCTTTCATTAGATGAGCGGATCAGAGTGTGTGCATTTATAGTTTTCAGTCACGTTACTAGCACAGAGGACCTGTCAAGTTTCTCTTTTAGCCAAGCTGTAGAGAATGAACATTTTAGGCTTCAATTTAATTGACAAAATGAACACTGCAGAGGCCTGTTACACAAAGCTTGGGTTTTGGCAAGTTTGCGTTTAGTTTTGGTTGGTTTTGATCAGGTTTTGTCACCACAGTAACTTATGCTGCATGACAAACCTGCTTCAGAGAAGGATTTATTCTGGGTTAGAGATCACATACCTAAACTGGACAAATTAGCTGTGTAAGTGACATACAGTATATCTGATGCAACAAAGTCACTCCTAGTCCTCGTCTGTCTTTTAGGCTCCTAAATCAAACCTTAAAGCAGTCAAAACTCTCTTTTGTTGTTAACTTATTTATATTATATGAATTGTAATTTATGGTATATTGAATATTATATATTAAAATATATGAATTGTCAATTAACATTAATAATGGCTTTAAATAAAAAAATTGACGTTGAAATATTCACGTATATGTATGCTTTAATAAATAAAGCTTTTAAAATGCCAGTTTTTTGAGCTGTTAGTGAACCTACATTATTAAAATCAATTGACTGATTTACCCCAGCTGGGTCAGTTGGAATTTCTGTGTGGAGTTTGCATGTTCTCCCCGTGTTCGCGTGGGTTTCCTCCGGGTGCTCCTGTTTCCCCCACAGTCCAAAGACATGCGGTATAGGTGAATTGCATAAGCTAAATTGGCCGTAGCGTATATGTGTGAATGCAAGAGTGTATGGGTGTTTCCCAGTGCTGGGTTGCGGCTGGAAGGGCATCCGCTGCGTACAACATATGCTGGATAAGTTGGCGGTTCATTTGGCTGTGGCGACCCCTGATTAATGAATGGACTAAGCTGAAAAGAAAATTTATAAATGAATAATTTACATTTATATAATAATATTTGCTTTAAGTTGCCTTATTAAACTCTCTCTGCATCAGCAGTGTTTATTTATACCTTGTAAATGCATTTAAATCATTATATTTCAGATATAGATATCTCTCAATTGTCAACAGAGAAGTGAATTGTGCAGTCTGTCTCACGAACAATGACTCAAAGTAAACCTCTCATGTGCCATGTGATTGGCTGTTTTCTGTACATTTCACACTTTCAGGTGCATGCAACAGGCCTCAGACCAGCCCATCTGGTATCAATAATATCACGTTCAAAGTCATGTTTTGTTCTTAGTTTAAATTTTGTGATCTTACCTGAAACTCCAATATGTTCAAATGTGTTTGACATTATGCGGTTGACGATATTTTTACAGGGTTCGTCTAGAGCAACAGCTCCGCATTACTACCTTGTGTGTGTGTGTGTGTGTGTGTGTGTGTGTGTGTGCATGTATGTGTGTTCAGCGCAGATTATGTTCAGTTGTTCATCTTACTGTCAAATTGGTGGCCCGGGAGGTACATGAGAAACTGCTGTTGACGTCTTACAATCTGCTCGCATCCAGGCACCGGTGCGATCCCCTCTCGCTGACAGATCTTGATGGCACCGTCTGACATCACTGTCATTTGATGAGGTGTTAAATGAAGAAAAGGAGCTCATTAAGACAGATCAGATTTGCTCTTTGGTTATACCTGCCTTCTTGACTCACAGGCAGGTTTGTCTTGCCTGCGAGGCTGTGAATAAACCCCGCACCATCTTTCGCAATTGTCCGACAGTGTTAACGACTTGTTCGTTAATCAGGGCCTGTTTCCATGGCAATACACTAGGGGTTTGGGTAGCCTGCTGGGTGCATGTTATCTAGGCTGATCTGGGCACTATTGACAGTGTGCATTCATTAGTCTAATCAAGGGAAGTTCCCCAAGTGCACACGGATAAGTGACCACTCCGGTGAAAACTAGCGAAGTGTCCCAAATGGGTGGTTTTATTTTCCCATGCTCCGAAATAGCTAGACTAGCCATAAAGTGCAATGGGCCATTCCGCAAGAATCCCAGAGGGGCAGGGGTCTTGAGTGCTTTCTTTGGCTTGATCTTTCTTCTACCACTTTGGTAAAGCACACCGCATTCAGAAGCACTGCCAGCACGACCCGCTCTCTAAGGCCAGTTTAGAAGTGCCACCAGCTGTTTTGAGCCCTAATTTGTTAGTGTGGGTGGCGCTTGTGCTCGCGCTCGTCTGTGTAGATCCTTAACGCCTTCGCTATTTGGCATTGGGACTAATTAGCTCACAGCTGTTGACTCACTGTTGGGATGCAAGTTGTTAACAACTGCTTTTGAACTTCACGTGTGCTCGCCTGCTTGCATGGATTTGCTTTTTAGTTGATTCGATTTTTTTAAATAGATTTTTCCCCTCACAAGCTCGTCTCTTGGGCTTACTGCAGCTGGTTCAGGCTGACCTCTTTCCATCACATCAGCACTTCAGCATCAGCAACCAGCTGAGGAAAGAGCACAACATGCCCAACTGTACAGTAAATGTAGGATCTCCAGCCGGAAACGTGTACATGACCTCTGTGAAAAAAATGTCTGTTTTAAGATGTCATTTTTAAATACTCGTATGTAAACACTTCTGCTTATTTATGAGAAACCATGAGAAAAACGCATTGAAGCTGCAAAATCATATGGAGAATGACTTGGTTAGCAAGAAAAGGTGAAATATTTGACAAACGTACTTTAACTCTTGTTCACTGTTCAAATTTACTACCCTTTTGTTCGTGATGAAAACATCCACTGAATTAAACTGCTGTAAAAATGCATCAGATGAATATATTTTTTTGCATAAATCTATTAATCAACCTCAGTCCTGATCAAAACTGCTAAACTGCTTAGAAAATTACAGGATGTTAAGTTTTTAATTGCCAAGTTCACAAATGATGTCACTGATTTGGTGAAAGAACACACAAAATGACGTATTTTTAATATAAAAAGTAATTGTGGACTGGATTTTTTTACTTTTATCAAAATCTTGGACGTGTGAACGATTAGCAACAACATTGGCTTTGATTATTAGATTAACTTAGATTAGATCATTATTAGATTTTAATTTTTTTCTTCCTAATTTACTGTTGGTGGCTGTTTTTGCCCCATTGACTTCCATTATAACCATATTTGATGGTGCATAATTACACAGTCTTTGTTTTTATTTATTCCATGTATTTCTGAGAGCTGAGATGCATAATTGGATTTTTTCAGACACATTAAGGTAAGTGTGTAAAGGTCACTCTCACACACTTTAATATACTGTTATACTCCATATAAAATCCAGACACTAAGTTAAGTTAAGTTAATGGTGCCAAGTGATAATCAACAGTAAAATTACAAATTTGACCTCTTCCCAACAGGGAAACCACCAACAATCAAAAATGCATGATTATGTTGTCATGGTTTTGCAATCAAAAAAATTTGGTTGTAATGGAAGTCAATGGGGCAAAAACAGCCACCAACAGTAAATTAGGGAGGAAAAAAAAAGAAAATTAATCAAAAACAATGTATCAAAGGCAATGTTTCACATGCCCAAAACGTTGATAAAAGATAAAACAAATCCATTCCACAATTACTTTTTATATTAAAAATGTCATTTTGTGTGTGTTTTTTTTCCACCAAATCAGTGACATTATTTATGAATTTGGCAATTAAAGAGTTAAAATGTAAGCAACTTAGTAGTTTAGTTGATTAACAGATTTATGCAAAGAAATTTGAATTTATCTGATGCATTATTACAGCAGTTTAATTTAGTGGATGTTTTCATCCCTAACACAGGCAAAAGGATAGAACATTTGCACAGAGTGTATTTTAGAGGGGTTTTTTTTACATTTCAAAGCATTTTCTCAAAATATTTATCAAAATAAGATAAAATCATTCAGTTAGCTGAAACACAAAAATAATTATGGCCAAATTAAGACTCAAAATCACCTCAGAGTGGATGAAAACATCCCCAACAGTACATAAGGATTAATAGGCTCTGTTATGCTTGATTTGATATACTTTTGTCTTTAGTACTCAAATTTTATTTGTACTCAAATCTCCCAGCCAGTCTGATTCGTACCGGTCAAAGCATGACAATTATTGATCATTTTCAGCAGCAGTAATCAAAACATGCAAGTATCGTTCAGTTCAGTTCAATGGCATTGTTTATATTCTGCTCTCATCATGGCCGACTGATGACGTGTTGTGATACACTCTATATGATTATTTTCTTCTTCTTTTGGTGTTTAGAGAATTGATTCACCTGTGTAATCAATGTCAGGTATCGAAGTTGAATCATTGTTGAGTAATGGGTCAATTGTGCAAACAGGTTCACTGTTGTTTCACAGTCTTACCTTAAATGTGAGTGAAGCAGGGTCTTGCATTGACATTGAGTACAATTTGAATCAAGTATTTATTTTTGCAAACGAATCAATGTTAAAAATGCAATCCTGAAACATTCAGTTTCTTTTCATTGTACACTGAATACAATTGTGCATTCAGTTACCTGTTTTGAAGGTTATATTATACTATGCTTCTCCTGTACAGATCTGTAATTGACAAGACCCCAAAAATATGTACATTTTTTATTTTGAATTAATTCAATTTAATTTGTACAAAAAAATATATCTGTATATTTGATCATAATTAACCAATATCATGTTAAAATAATTTGAGTTATTTAGAATATATCTGCTCCCGTGCTAACTTTTATTTCAAAAAGTTATTTGTATCGTTATTATTTCAGATATTTCCCAATTATATTTTTCTGTGCATAACCATTTGAAATATTAACATAAGGTCAAGTATTCATTTTTTTCCCTTCAAAGGTTCTGGCCAGTTATTCATTTTCCCTGCATGCTAAATAGGCTACGCTCTTTTTACACATGCATACACCCACCCAGCCATACTTCATTACATAACCTCTAATGAGCGGTCTTGACCCAAGCACCCAAGAGAATGTGTGTGTGTTTTTCTCTAGCATTTACGTTCTAGATCATTTCCTTCACACTCGCACATGCTCGGCTAACATTTTAAAATCCTCATCAAGCTTGACAAGTCCAGAAGAATTTCCTTTGCTCGTAATCTTTTTCAGTCCAGAGCTGATAAGTGTTGTGAATTGCCCCGTCTCGTGCAGATGGTTGACTGTATCGCAAGCCAGTTTCCCTGTTCATTTGCCTAATTAGTTACCCACTGTTGCGAGAGGGATAATTGAGAAGACATCATGGTAATTTGCAACATAACCAAGCTAATAATTTGTTATTGATTGCCTTGTCCAATGATGAAACTGTAAATTAGCCCTGGTGCATCTCCGTAGATTGCATGGATTCGCTCTTGGTTTTTTTAAACACCTGAATGATGTTACATGGCACGAGATTAACTTTGGCCTTGTGTGAAAGATGGCGATGTGGTGCTTCTCTGTGGCTTTCTCTATTACTCCATATATCATGGTACCAGTGCAATAGAGTTAATGTCGGAGGTGAACAACTTATAACAGCATTTGTCCACAATATGAAATTCTGGTGTGATGGTGTCCAAAAAACACTTCTTCCTAACTAGTTTTACCAGAAAGTTTTAGTAGAGCTCAAGGTTTTTACTGTTTAATCCAGTTAGCCCCTGCTGGTAGATGATGTAGCTACAAGATGCTGATTTCATAAAACACTGTTTGGCTATTTAGTAGTAGCTGTAAGTCTTTACAATAAAATAATATTAGCCCTATAATTAAGATTTCTGTATTTGAATTGTATGCAAAAAATGTTAAACTTACACTAATGTAATGCATGTTTGTCAGTTATATACAAATGTGAGAAACTGGATTAAGTAACAAACCAAAAGTGCTTTATATACACAATAAGCAGGTTTCTATATTTCTAATCAATAAATCCAAGCAGTAGGTTTACTATATGATTTTTTTTGTTTGCTCCAAAGCTTGTCATATTTTAACAATTTACTGTTTTTTTTGTTTAGTTTTTTTTGTAATTTGTAAACTAAGCAGTTTTATGCTCTGTTTGTGACCCTGAACCACAAAACCAGTCATAAGTGTCAATATTTGGAAATCACCTGAAATCTGTAATAAATCTGTGAATAAAAAAGCTTCACATTGATGTACTGTAGAATTGGGACATTGTTAAAATTGGACAATATTTGGCCAACAAACAGCTATTAAAAATCTGGATTTATAGGATTCAAAAACATCAAAGTGTTGAGAAAATTGCCTTTTAAAGTCTAAGTTAAGTGGTTATCAATGCACAGTGTTAATTATAAATTAAGTTTTGAAATATTTACATAAGAAAATGTACAAAATATCTTTATGGAACAGATTTTTGAAATATAAGACAAAATGACAGTTTGGCTGTTTCCTGAAATACACCTTAATGCAACTTTAAAACTGGGTTTGTGGTCCAGGATCACATTTCAGTAAGTGCAGTTTAAAATAAAAATTTAGCAGTTTAATTAATTTAAATTAAATAGATGCAAAGAGTTAATAATAAACTATCACAATTGTTCAGTGGGGGCCTCACGGTGGCGCAGTGGGTAGCACAATTACCTCACATCAAGAAGGTCGCTGGTTCGAGCCTTGGTTTCTGTGTGGAGATTGCATGTTCTCCCCGTGTTGGCGTGGGTTTCCTCCGGGTGCTCCGGTTTCCCCCACAAGTCCAAAAACATGCGGTATAGGTGAATTGGGTAAGCTAAATTGTCCGTAGTGTATATGTGTGAATGAGTGTGTGGATGTTTCCCAATGATGGGTTGCAGCTGGAAGGGCATCCGCTGCGTAAAATGCTGGATAAGTTGGCGGTTCATTCCGGTGTGGCGACCCCAGATTAATAAAGGGACTAAGCCAAAATGAAAATAAAGGAATGAATGAATTGTTCAGTGCTAAAATCTATTATATTATTCATTCAATCATTTTCTTTTCGGCTTAGTCTCTTTATTCATCTGGGGTCGCCACTGCAGAATGAACCGCCAACTTATCCAGCATATGTTTTATGCAGCGAATGCCCTTCCAGCTGCAACCCATCAGTGGGAAACATCTACACACACTCATTCACACACATACACTACGGACAATTTAGCTTACCCAATTCACCTATAGCACGTCTTTGGACTTGTGGGGGAAACCGGAGCACCTGAAGGAAACCCACGCAAACACGGGGAGAACATGCAAACTCCACACAGAAATGCCAACTGACCCAGCCAAGGCTCGAACCAGCGACCTTCTTGCTGTGAGGCGACAGCGCTACCGCGACACCCTATTATATTATATTATATTATATCATATTATATTATTGTAAGCCACCAGTCCTACTGCACCCAACCCGGTCTGAGCTGGGATCGAACCGGTGATTCTTTGTATGGGAGTCGGTTGCTCTAACAAGGAGGCTAAAGACCATGGCCTCTAGCATCTGTCGCTAGAGCATCTTTAGAGGTCAGAGGAGTGAGGTTTACCTGCATAGCACTTCGCTAGCTGGCCTCTGTTACATTATATTATATTATATTATATTATATTATATTATATTATATTATATTATATTATATTATATTATATTATATTATATTATATTATATTAT
>CAIGQW010053321.1:6411507-6426459 GCA_903798125.1 Danio choprae
ACACGCACGCACGCACACATCACATCACATCAGCTTTTATCATCATTAATCTAATCAGTTTTTTTTTTTTGCATCAAAAGCATTTTGAGAGGTGTTTTGACAATTCACAGCCACCGTTCAATTAAAAGCCAAAATTTATAATTGCATTTGACAAATTAATCCACTTTGTCTTGCAGCACAGAGCACTTTATGCCAAAAAAGTGCTAAATAAAAAAGGCAGATTGTAGCAGATGGCTGAGAACCACTGCTGTAGCCTACTGTATGCTGGTTACTGTATGCTTGACTGTTTTTTCAAAGGCCTGCTTTGCGATTTATTTTTTTTCATTATTTTTTTTAAGCAATGGATTCATTAATAAATATCTGACTCTGTGTGCAAGGTGTCTGTGCATGACAATTGTTTTAGGAAAACGAATACAAAAAAATGCATATGAACATTTTGCACGTTTAATGCTATGATTATATCTCTTAAATGTCTGTCTAGTTTGACCTTACCTCCTGCTAACAACTGCTTTTTTAAAATATTACTAATTAAAAACTAATATTTTTCATTCAGTTATTTATATTTTGGAGGTAGCAGTTTAATAAACAGGATAATGTGCATCCAGCTGGTTGTTATCGCAAAACAAACCACTTCATGGTGATACAGTACATGTTAACTGCAATAACAACCAGCTGGATGTGCATTATCCCTTATACTTAAACTTTGACAGGGTAATCAGCGACATAAAATAAATATCATCCCAAAGGAATGGTCATTATGTAGCTTTGCAATACCCAGTAATTGACTAGTCATCGTTGGGGTGTACCGTAATTGACCTTAGAATGTCACAACTGTGTAATCAATACTCCAGACTGCCCTGCGTCATGCATTTAAAAACACAAAAATGCGGTTTGTCTGAACAGCTCTCTAGTGAATTCCACCCATTGTTGTATGCAACCAACATCTATAGTTACCAGATTTGGATCTCAGACTTTTATGGCCCACAAAGAAATGGAAAACGGAACGATTTAAATAATATTGGGTATGGTGTGTCCTTGCAAATCCAATGCCAAGAGCCTAATGCAAAGTCCTAACCTGTTAGGCTGGAATTACCGTAATCTGTCCCAAGAGGAGTGGTGCCACACAGCCATTGTCTACCTTCCACTAAGCCGGCCATTTGTCTTGAGATTGTTTGTCTCGTCTGTAGAACATGTTCAGAAACCAATCTCAAGTGGGTAATAGTGCTGTTGTTTAACCACCGGCTACATTTAGGGAGACCTTGAGAGGGGGAAAAAAAGCAATGTTGTTCTTTAACTTCAAGCCCTTACTGCTGTCTACCTCCACCTAATTGGTTGGTGATTTCAGAGCCACTGATGCCTGAACAGTTCTGTCATGTTGTTGGGCCCTCTGTCACAGCAGACACCAAAGGTAGACTCAGTTTGGTGGTGTTTGCAAGTGAGTCTAACCTTGGGGTTCAGTTGGAGCATTGCTAACTGTGAATGTAATGGAACTTGAACAGATTCCGCTCTTCTCCTTGCCCATTCCTATTCATTGTAGACGTTTAATGCTCCAATGGCTTCTTGAAATCGCAAGTTCAGGTTTGTCTCATTGGCTTTGTGAACGATGCTTTTTTAGATCTTTGCCTGACCTGAACCAGCCCTCGATTTACAGCCCCGTCCCCGGAGTGCCCTTACCAACGTCTGTCCTCTCTTGTTGTGCCATGACATTTCTTGGGACGCTCATTGTCTCAGAATCACAGAGTGCATTCGGCGTAAGAGGATTTAGATTTCTGAGGCTTTCTCTGCTCATGCAGGGACAACTGGGGACGCAACAGCAGGGAAATCACACAGTGGGCATAAGAAAGGAGACCAGAAGACTAAACAAAAGCAAATTCGGACTGCGCTTAGATAAGCTCCAGTCTGCATCTTCTGATAAGATTCTCTGAGCTGAGATGAGAGATTTTGAGTGGAAAAAATGCTAAATATGAACTAGATGACCGTAGCTATGGCAGGACAGCGCTTGTGCTTACATGTTAAATTCTTTTGCTTTATTCATAAACAGATATGTCATTACATGCTGCCTGTTCTCGCAACAGTCAATGGCGATTTGTATTCACTTTCTCTCTGATTCCAGAAAGGTCTGCTGCTCTTGTGATATTGGCTTAGTTTCACATTGGGTTTTTTTTTTTGGAAAGAGTTTTTTAGTGATAACTTTTTTTTTCTGCTTAGCACTGCATAACATATTCCCTAATCTAGTCCCTAACCACATTTTGGATATTACAGTTTAATTGTGTTTTGTATTTAGTGATAAGCTTAAAGCAATGAATTCAGCAAACATTCTGGGGGAAAATGTGCGTTTTAACATAATGATTAAAAAGAAAATGTAATGCAATGTTTAAAAACCCATGATCATGCTGTTTGTGGATTAGGGTTAATGGCTTTTCATATGCATAGTGTTGTAGTTTTATGATGGCTGTTTGAATAATTTTAATCATCTGCATTTGTTTTTTCATGTGCAGAGATGCTTGTCATGTCTGATTACTGAACTAAACGTTCACAGTAACATTTCTTTTTTTAATATTTGGTGAAGTTTTAGCTTTTAGTTTTAGTTTTAGTTTTTGAGGATGAGTATCAATTGTTGTAATTAAAATGTGCTTACACAAGTTCTTACTATCAACTGAGAACCATTCAAATCTACTTATTTTAAAGTACTCATAAAATGCCCATATTCTGCTCTTTTGAGCTAAAATGTTAGGATCTAAGTGAACAACATATAAAGATGTAATTTCTAAAGATTCAATACTGAACTGCCAAAATTAATCATCAGAAAATCAACTGTCACTTCTGTTAGTACTCTAAATGTATCAATGACACATTTGCATACTTTGACCCACACTTAGATACTTTCATTGGTCCATGTTGTCAAAGAGATGTGTGGTTTTTTTTGTGTTTTTTGTTTTGTCAAAACAAAACATTTATTCTTAACACAACTTTGCGTGAGTGATTTGCTGTAAGCAGTAGACCAGTCAGATCAGAGTGAGCCATCTGACCAATCAGCGACAAGTTTAGAAGGGGGTTTAAAAATGAATCATCAAACAAATCATTTTAGAATTATTAAGAAATTAGGTGATGTTAATGTATATTGTGAGTGTTTTTGGATGAAAACAAAATTAAAATAAAATCTTCAAAGAAAAAACATGAGATGTATAGATCTTTTTCCTTAAAACATAACAAACATTCTTACATTGAAATGCCAGAATGTCACCAAAGGGGTTGCCAAGCAAAATTGCAGAGCTGCGCAAAAAAGGTGTGTAATCTTTAATCAGTTTTTGACCTTCACCTAATCAAAACAACACCATTTAATGAGTTTCTATGACCTTACACATTGTCAGATTATTAAGCATAATTGGTGTAAGATTGTGCATGTGGACTGTGATCTCACAAAAATTTTGGCAGATTTCAACATAATCTGAACTAGCATGATTCTCAGTTCTACACATCATGCACCCTTGGGTGCTCATTAATTAAATATTATGGCCAATTTGGTTATGCTTCCAGCTACTAGTGAAAAAAAGCCTACATCCTACAGCCTACAGCCTGAATTATATCCACATTTAAATCTACAACCCCAAATCAGAAAAAGTTGGGACAGTATGGAAAACGCTGTTTAGGGACTGAAGACACCAAGTGATGAAGTGTTTCAGGTGTAATTTTGTCCCATTCTTCCTGCAAACAAGTCTTAAGGTGGCAACAGTACGGGCTCTTTGTTGTCACATTCTCTATTGGAGACAGGTCAGGACTACAGGCAGGCCACTCAAGTACCTGTATCCCTTACTCCGCAGCAAGGGCTTTGTAATGTGTGCAGAATGTGGTTTTGCATTGTCTTGTTGAAAAGTGCATGGGTGTCCCTTGAAAAGAAGGCAGCATATTGTGCTCCACAATCTGGAATATGTGTTTATTTTGAAATTTTGAAAAACAATTAAAATCATGAGGAACACATTAAATAATGTTTGTTTTATTGTCTGCAATGAAATACAAGTGAAAGTAAGCCCTACTTTCTTTTTTTATTTGCGTTTTCTATACTGTCCCAACTTTTTCTGATTTGGGGTTGTATGTACTGCCCCCAGTATAATCAAAAAGTCTGTTTCAATCTGGTACTGGTTATTAGCTAGTATTCATGTGATTTGTAGCTCAAAAATGGCAGTATTGCAATCAATACCTGCAACATTGTGGCCAAAACCACTCTTTCTGTCTTCCCTCTGCGGGCAGCATATTAAGAAGCAGTCAGTTGTAAATCTCTGAGAACAAAAAAACATAATGATTATGATTTATGTCCTCAGGAGCATCTTGGATTCAGGCTGTTGAACCTGTTCTTGTCCCTCGGATCTGCTGGCTAACGCATTAATCTCTTCCGTTGCATGTTTGGTGAGGAAAATGCAATAATCGTCCATCAACTCTTCCTCTGGCCCGGCCCTCATTTTTATCCCTTTTTATTGCATATGGATTGCTGGACGCCATGCAGGCAGAGCTGATGATGTGTGGAAGCTGCTCGCGCATATCAAACCACCTTTTATATAAAACTCACCGAGGCGTAGAATTTTGTCGAAAAGGGCACTTTATGATCATCTCCTGTAAGCAAATAAAAACAAACAGTCAGATATCGTCAACACTCGTAGCGGTGGTGTTGGTTTTCTTGAAAACTGCCATTGGGAATTGGAGCTGTTTATGGTGTGAAGGTTTAGTGGGTAAAGTGTTTTGAGCCCAGAAGGCATACAGCTGAACAGAGTTTGTTTGCTTTTGCAAAGATCAGCTTTTTGTGTTTCATCTGATGTTTAACTCCAACATGGTTTGGACTAACCCAGGTGACTCTGGAGTAGGGCTGCACGATACTGGAAAAAACTGACATTGCAATTCTTTTTTTGCAATACATATGGCGATATTGAGTATACTTCCACCAGATGACATCAATGGCTCTATTTGGAAAGAATTCATAATTCTAAATTGATTTAGATTTATTGCATCTGCATAAAATATAATAAACCAAATCACAAGCGTTGATAAACACAGTGGAGCAAGTATGGTTTTCTGGGGGTTTAGCAGTATACAGGCAAAATAATAATAATCAAATGTTAAATATCACTGTATAGTCTACATCATATATATATATATACATACATACAAATAATCTTACTCTTAGTTACGAGCATTAGAATTTCTTGTGTCTGTATGTTTTAAACTGCTGAAAATACTGACAGGGCTTAAAAACCATTTCAAATGACAAACCTTTATTCTGAACTTTATAGTTAAACTTTCCACAAATGATGTATGTTTTCAACTGTTGTTCCTGGTCAGTTATAATCCCAACTCGACATTGCAGATTTTGTGATGTGACTATTGAAGATGTGCACATTGCAAACAATAGATTGCTCCACTCTGGAGCACTTTCTTCTTAATGTTCAATTTTGACTGCTCAAACTCTAGTTCAAAACCTGGTTTTGACCAGTTGAAAGCTGCTGTTTTCATATAGATTCCTCGTCTTTTTTTCTTGCTCATATGTAAATTGTGCTAGAATTTTTCCCAATATTAGATTGAAAGATTATAAAAACCACATACAAACCTGTCAATTATCTGCTCAATGATGCACAAAAAGTAGCGGAAAGCTGAGAAAAGAAATATAAACTCCACTAAATGTACACTAGTTAGGTCCTTTGTGGTTCGTTCGTATAGCATTCAAAACAAAACACACATGGTGACCATCAATACTAGTCTTGTATGAGGAAGTAATATCCGGTAGATTTTGTGAGATACTGTATATATTGTGGCTGATGGGTGGAAACCTCATAGTGTATGTCCAAATCTATTTTTCAGGAAATGAGTAAAATTGGACAAATTCCAGCATTTTTTAATTAACCTTCATGCCATTAATGTTAATGTGGCTTTACATTTAATCAATTGTGTATTTTTTAAAAAAAATATTAAAAAAAACATAAAAACATTTATAACTACTTTAATTCTTATTTTATTTTTATATAGCTTTATATACCTTCAACTCAACCAACAGAAAAAACCCCACAAATGAAAAATGCATTACATTTATTAAAAGACAAACATTATGTCAATTCATATGGTGTAAATAAAAGCCTAACCTTCAAGTAAACGTAGGTCAAAGTGGTTTGTTGACATAAAAGGTTGGAAACCCCAGTGTTATATTATAGACTGTGTGCTTTCTCACTCTTGACCTACAGTAATGGATCAATAAACTCCATAAGCCTCAAGCTTGTGCTACGTTTTTATATACTGTGTATATATATATATATATATATATATAGAGATATAGAGAGAGAGAGAGAGAGAGAGAGAGAGAGAGAGAGAGAGAGAGAGAGAGAGAGAGAATAAAAAAAGACCCTGTCTTGTCCTCCACGGCCATTAATCATTGTTTGAAAGACAGCTGTTCTTGATATATGATTTTCAATAAAATGTTCTATGATTCTCTCTGAAGACGCTGTATCAATCTGAGATCATCAGAGGCCATAAGCACATTTTAACATGAGTGAGATGGATTGTGGGTGAGAAGGACTGTATAGTACAGATTGTGTTTGTTGTCCTGTCATAATTTTTCCATAAATAATCCCTGAATGATATAGCCATATGGTTCCATTCATTCAGCTGGTTAATATATTAATTCATCTGCATAACTGAAGCTTTTTTCTATTTTTCCCTGTACATTTTGTGCAAGTGCATCCTCACATTTATGCAATGCAGCCGTTTTCCCATGTGACTGGCGGATTAAACAACGATGACCCCAGCATCTGGATGACTCCATCTGCCATCACACATTTCGGACTGTATGAAGTGGTATTTATGGGAGTCTTGTTAATGGAAAGCGGTTTCACCGCTGCTTTGACCTGTGGTGTGAGAAAGCATTGCAGCTGCGTTCATCTGCACCTTAGTGCACAACGTTCACTTGACATTTGCTGTAGTCAATAATCATTTTGTTGCTGTTTACACGCACACATTATAAGTTATTACAAGTCATTGCATTACAATGTATATTCTTTGTAGTATTGTTCTATTATTTATTATTAAATCATACAGTCTTGCATACTTAGTTGATTAACTAATTTTTTTATTTATTCATTCATCCATTCATTCATTCATTCATTCACTTTTTTTGGCTCCAATAAGCGAATTTGTATGTACAACATTTAATTCAATTCAAGTTTATTTGTGTAGTGCTTTACACAGTAATTATAGTTTCAAAGCAGCTTTACAAAAGGGGCACATTATTGCATGGGCATCTCCAGGTAGAGATAGAGAGCAAAGAAAATAATTAGCCTAGGTGCAGTTCATGATGTATTTGAACAAGAGATATTAAAGGCACCTATGATGAAAATTCTCTTTTGTCAGCTGTTTGGACAGAACTGAGTGTAGGTATAGTGTGTCCACAGTCATATTGGGGTAATATAAAGACAATAAGTCTCTTTTAAAAAAATTCCTGACGTTAAAATCCCTCCCATTTTGAGGCCGACCGCAACTTGACGTAGGAGTGCGGTTTCCCCGCTCACCGAATTGATTGACAGCCGTATTAACATGTCTCCGTATTAACGCGTATAATCATATCAACAAGACAGGACGTGCGCAAAGCAACCGGGATTAAAAGATTTGTTCAGCTCGCTGTGATCATCAATCATCATCAAATGTGATCAAGAATGAGTTTTACTAATTTAAAACGTTTTTAAAACAGTGCAATAAAGTTTGTAATAAAGACAGTACAATTATATTTGGGTATACACTGTCACATTTACTGTGCAAAAACAGTGCAAAGCTAATGTGTGTGTGTGTGTGTGTGTGTGTGTGTGTGTGTGTGTGTGTGTGTTAAATTAACTCCACAACAAATATATTAAATAACCATTGTGAAAGTTACTGTAGTAAGGGAGATCTGCTTCATTCTTGTCTGTCGCTGAGCTGTTTATCTAAGTGAAGGCTATGGCTGTGACAAGCACATGGGAACGGTGGGCGGGGAGAAGCAGCTCATTAGCATTAAAGGCACAGGCAACAAAAACAGCTACAATCTTAAAACAGCTCCCATTTCCCAGATTTAAAAAGGTATAATAAATAATCTGATGGGTATTTTAAGCTGAAACTTTACAGACACATTCTGGAGACACAAAGGATTTATATTAAATCTTGAAAAATGGTTACCATTGTTGCCCTTTAATGTCAATGTAAAGATGCTTTTTGAGGTGCTGCATTTTACTGCATTTTCCAATTCTGATTTCCTCAAATTTGTCACTTTTTATAAGAAATAAACGTATCTATACAAACATATAAAACATAGAAGTATTTAAAGTGCCTATGCATAAAGAAAGGAAGAGTGTATCCTACAGGTGGTTTGTCAAGCCCACTCACCTGCATGGAGCACACTATGCGCATTGTACAGTTATGTGATGCATTGTTTTTATGCTTTACTAAAAAGATAAACCTTTAATCTAGTTTTGAACTGAGAGATTGTGTCTTTCAGTATAAATATTGCATATATATATGCATTCCCATGCTGTTTAAGTATTTTTGATGTCTGATTGTAGCTGGCTAGGCAAATTCCGATACTGCTGAGAGATCCTGTTTTGTATAGAAGGATAACAGATCTTTTTTACTGGTTCCTTTTAGAGCAAAATCCCATTTACTAAGCCACATTAAGATTAACAATAGATCAAGTGGTTTTTATATTTACATAATGCTCTTTCTGTCTCATGTAATTCCCACTTCAGTGGGTTGTAAGTATTTGCCAGGGCAAATTGTTTTGATTTTCCAAAACTTTGTATCAAACAGCGCTTTTATGTTCTGAGATTCCTTGGCTAGGCAGAGTTTTGACTAAGTGTCATGTTGAATTAGGATCAGTATCCTTGAAGAGGCCCGGCTAGCTTTGAGCTGAGCTCTCTTTTCCTCCTCAAATGTTTCTGAGAACTCATGGGAAGAAACTACAACAATTTTCTTGGATTATTGACCTCTATTGTGGATCTTGTATTGCTTAATCCAGGCTGAACTACACATGAGTCTTTCATTGGGTTAATCTTATAATTAATCTTATACAGTATGCTTTGAAATAAAGAAAATTCCCAAAATTCAATATATTTTTATTATGCACATAAATGATATTGATATCAGAATCAGAATCAGAATCGGTTTTATTGCCAAGTGTGCTTACACACACAAGGAATTTGTTTTGGCTACAGAAGCTTCCAGTGTACATAAAGTGACAAGTGACAACACGAAATAAATATGAAAAGACGACAAACATTAAACAGAGATGCAATTAGTGCAGAGGTGCAATTAGTGTGGGCACTAGATGCAAGTAGATGCAAATATTGTGGGCACTTCAAAATACCACAAAAAAACAATTAATTATTTAAACTTTTAAAGTGCTTTTTTTTAAATATTGTTTAATATTCACATTGTATTTGCAGTGGTGTTGACTTTATTGGTTAGCTTTATACTTCAAACATGAACATTTTCACATACTACATGCTGAAATATTGATTGAAAATACTCTTGGCTATTTATATGGCTACTGTACATTAACACAATGCAATAAAGCTCCAGTAGTTCATTTAATTTTATTTATATATATATATATATATATATTTTATTTTATTTTTTTTCCACAATTGATTTTAATGCATTAACTAGCATTTTCTAATGAATCTTTATTGTAAAGTGTTTCCTTTTTTACCTATCATTTTGCAATCAGATTAGGTTGAAATATTAAAATTTTCTGAAGATGTATATATAGTACAACAAAACAATATATGTACAAGCAATACAAGTAGTTTTTGTTATTATACCTGTTAAAGTCATTTTTTTGCAGCTTGTGTCAGTACTGTGATAATACCGTATACCTTGATAAAAGCTTCAGCAATTAAATGCAACAAGAACATTTTACATCATCATAAGCCTGCTGTGAATTATCTAAAGTTTTAACATTTGAATAACAAATGGGAAACCTCACAATATCACTAATATACCCAATTTTCTTTTTGTCTTACAGCTCTAAGTCCTTTGATCTCCTCTTTCTCCCATCCTGGTGTAAGGGATTATTCCCAGCTGACCCTTGACCTCACCAGGAATGAACTTATAGTCGGAGCAAGGTAAGCAGTTCAGTATCTCCAGTAATATCTCATATTTTCATCATTTTTCAATGACATATTAGAGGTACATTTTGACTGTATCTCCAATGGATGGCCAAACTAACCTTTAATATCCTCTCTTTCATTTTTAATTTGCAGAAACTACCTCTTCAGACTAAATCTCAGCAACATTTCACTAATTCAGGTAAGTGTGTATTAATGTTCACCCTCTTTCACTAGATCATGATTCTTGTTCGCTGTGGTCTTTGTTACTTTGGGCAGTTTGTCAAGGCTGTGGGTGAATGGGTCAGCTCCCAAAACTGTCTGGACAGTGTTCAAAGGAAGCAAATCTGCCCAGTAAAGGGAGCAAGGGGCATCCTTAGTGAAAGTACCAAGTTTTATTCTGGCTTGGCACTAGAAATCAGTAGAAAGGTCAGCCTGGACTGTCCGAGGTCTAAATAAAGCAATGAATTGACACTGCGGTGGCTTTCCCCACCTGTTGCTGCAGGTGCATATCTCTCTTTTATTCCCCCGGTAATCTCTCTGCTGAATCTGGTGGATGTAGCAGACATCCCTCACAGACCACTCATAATGTTTCATGCATGAAGCAGCTTGTGGTTGAAGGCTGAATAACATTTGACTGTCATTTTCTCTCACCTCAGATACTCGCTGTACATCCGGATGCACAACAAACAGGGTTTAAATAAGTCACTCCATTCGCATATTCCCATGTCTGCGTCTAGGGTTTTGTTTCAATGACGTTAGTAAATTTGCCGCAGTTTTCTCCGCCGTCCCAGTGGTGGGAATTAGGTGCAATTTCATTTTCCTCTGTCTCAGCTTCGCCTTTGTGTCTCTCCTGGGCGAAACCAAACTGTGAATAAACAAGGCAGATCTTTCTTCATTTCCACTAACTGGAGCATCACAAGTGAAGGCAGAGTCCAAATTGATGAGCAGCACACCTAGCCAGCGTCAGAACGGGGGTGGGGGGGATAAATTAAAATGAGCACATGATAGAAGATCAGTAATGGGAGACTGAAGTTATATCAGAGGAAGTTCCACACAATTGATTTGTTTTGGGACAACATGAAGAAATTAAGCTAACTTATTCATATTTTACAAATTTAAGTGAATTGAACATAGCACAATTGAGTTATCCTCCCCTAAAAAACTAGAATTGTGTTCTTTCCGCTCATTTTAAATAAGTAGGTAGAACAAAACAGAACAAAATCTATTTTTGAGTGAATAAAAGAAAGAAATGAGGACTTCTTTTGACACATGTTGGTGGGATTTTTCTGTATAGCATTGTGTACTTCTTTTGCACAAATTCCACTATTAAACACATTTTTTTAAAAATAGGTAGAATTAATGTTAATAGACTGGTTCAGTTAGAAGCATGTAATCAGTTTACAGCATCAGGGCTCACTACAGGTCTGCTTCAAAGGTTAATCAGTAAATCAATTTCCTAATAGAGGGAATTAAGTTTTTTTTTCCAGTAACTGGCTGTTGCTCTATCAATTTCCCTACAGCTTTTCACATCTTTAGATTTCAAAACAGTGATTCAAACTTTAAAACTGTTCCAATTTCTTTTTAGTACAGTTTACTCATGATCGTAAAAAATGACTTTTACTGCTTGTTCAAACTAAATTAAAATGAGTTGAAACAACACAATTCCTAATTTTATTTTGGGGGGGGACAACGTAATTGTTTTATGTTCAATCAACTTCAAATTGTAAAAATGATTAGTTAACTTAATCGATTTTTGTTGGGACAACATAAAGTAATTGTGTGGAACCCAGCATTTTTACAGTGTTTATTTTGCAAGGCAGAATTTCTGAACAAGCTAAAAACAGCTAATGAAAAACAAATGCTAATAAACTGTCCTCTCATTGATCAGATAGCATTAGTTTTCAGGAGATTCAGCTCATATTACTGAAAGAATTGACATATTCTGGCTTTATTTGTAGCTGTCATTATATATAAAAACATAATATTTATTTTATTTTATTTTTTTAACAAAACTCTAGCATTGATGTTTTAGATGGTTATTCTATGATATGTTCACCCGACCAAATTTCTTGTAGGCATTTCCCTTGATACTTGCTCTATGGTTTATTTTGAGAGGCATTACTGTAACAAAACAAACAGTTCTGCTTTTCATGCAATGTTCTCATTAACTCATCATAGACTGTGATAAAGACCGCTTCATTGGTCTTTTGGGTTGGATTTCTTCCTCACCACAAGCAAACCACTTCAGAGATTGTTTTCAAGTGGGCTGAAACTCATTCAGGCAATCTCAGACTGGTGCAGATCCTACTGCGATCGCCATGATCATATGTGCCAAGCAAAAGCACATGCCAGCTTCTGAAACAAATCTCTCTATAAACATATTTAGCAGTATTTCAACATTCACAATTATGAGAACTGTTTTTTGAGCACAACATTTGCATATTAGAATAATTTATGAAGGACTATGTGACACTGGAATTGAGCTTCTGAAAATTCAGCTTTTGCATCTCTGGATTTAATTACTTTTAAAATATATTAGAATAGAAGACTGTTATTTTAAATATTTAAAATTGTAATATTATTATTGTTGCGAGAGATGGAGATCAAATAAATGCATTCCCGACTAAGAGAGTAAAAAAAAAATCAACTCCACACTTTGACTGGTAGTTCATATCAAAACTTTGTAATTTGACTGCAGACTTTGAAGAACTTGTGAATATCAGCACAGTATGACACATTTTTGTCACATCCTCTAAAGCTGAAGACATAAAATAATGGAAATCTCCTTTTTAAATAGTAGGAATGTCTAAGGAATATGAATCTTATCCAAAAGCTTTAGCTCAATTGCTATTCTTTTAATCTGTTTGCTGAAAACTTACTCAACATTTAATTTTTTGTGCTTTATGTGTTTTATATTAAAAAAGTTATGATTTTCATTTGATAACAAAACCAATAATAATTGCCGTACTTTGGCAGAAGCTTTGGTAACCTTCCAGCAACCATTTTTGTTAGGATTTGAGCACCTATACAGTAAATCAAATCTTCCTGCGAGAGATTCTATTATATGCTTTCATTTTCTCCTTAGAATAAGCCATTGTCACGGAGCAGCCTGATGTCTGTATAGTGTCCTCTTTCCTGCGTTCATTCCTATCACATTCACACATTCTTCATCTTTTCATCCGGCTTGCTGCACTTTTGTCCACACTTCCACCTGCATGCCACCTCTCTCCATCTCCTTTTGTCCTTCTCCCCACCCCATTAGAGCTATCCTGCATCTTTCTGCCAGGAGTGTAATGGGGCTGACAGAAAGCCAGCTCATCTCAGAAATGTACGTCTTGGTGCCAAACATACAGCCGTTGGCAGAGGAGAGCAACAGCAGCAGCCTTTTCAACTTCACCCAGGCCTGGGATGGCGTGAAAAGAGCTGATTCTTACCCTTTGAGTTATTCACTGTGCTGACCTGTGGGTAACGCACCTGCTGTCCTCATTTCCGTGAAACTATGAAAGAGGGAAAGTTGCTATGGGCTGGTGTAATGTGCGCTACCAGTCAAACACTGGACACTTTATACAAGACAATTTGCATATCTTAAAGAAATAGTTGTCAAAACAAAATGTTGCATTTCAGCTATATAAAAAGCATGCAAAACCTGATTGCTGATGCTTGCTTTTATTAGCTGTTGCAGTAGTTAAATGATTCATAGTATTTGGAATTGAGGGAGGTTTTGACTTGATCGGGAGCAATGAAATTTAGAGTTTTTATAGCAAAAAGTCACCAACAAGCTTCAAATCATGCTACACCTCCATTAATTGATGGCCAGTCAAAATAGAATAATTATTTTTAATGTGTCAAAGAATTGTCCACTGCCATTCAAAAGTCGGGCTTGTTAAAAAAAAATCATGGTTTTGAAGGTATTTTTTCAAGCTTACTAAGACATATTTTTATAGTGTGAGATGATTCTTCAGGAATCATTGTAATATTCTCAATAATTATATGCTTTACTGAATATTTTAATATGCTTATCACTAATTGTCAGTATTATTCATTCATTTTCCTTTGGCTTAGTCTCTATTTTAGAGGTCGCCACAGTGGAATGAACCGCCTTGTCAGCATTAATATTATATATTTTTTCCCGATTAGCTACAGAACAAACCACTGTTGTCCAATGATTTTCTAATTAACCTAACTTGCTTAGTTAACCTAATTAACCTTTACATCTTTTTAAATTGCACTGTAAGCTAAATATTAATATCTTACACAAGAAGTAGTAAAAATATTATGTGATATCATGGCAAAGACAAAAAATAAATTCGTTATTAGAAACTTGTTGTTAAGATTATAATCTTTTAAAATGTGTTGAAAAAAAATCTTCTCTCCATTAAACAGCACTTGGCACGGTGGATCAGTGGTTAGCACTGTCGCCTCACATTGAAAAGTTCGCTGGTCTGAGTCCCGGCTGGGCCAGTTGGCATTTCTATGTGGAGTTTGCATGTTCTCACAGTGTTGGCATGGGTTTCCTCCGGAAGTCCAAAGACATCCAGTATAGGTGAATTGGGTAAGCTAAATTGTCCGTAGTGTATGTGTGTAAATGAGTGTGTATGGATGTTTCCCAGTGATGGGTTGCAGCTGGAAGGGCATCCATTGCGTAAAACATATGCTGGATAAATTAGTGGTTCATTCCGCTGTGGCGACTCCAGATTAATAAAGGGACTAAGCCGAAAAATGAATGAATGAATGAGTGTTTCTCAATACTGGGTTGCAGCTGGAAGGGCATCCACTCCGTAAAGTATGAATGAATGAATAATAATAATAATAATAATAATAATAATAATAATAATAATAATAA
>CAIGQW010053321.1:6445443-6468327 GCA_903798125.1 Danio choprae
TATTATTATTATTATTATTATTATTATTATTATTATTATTATTATTAAATGTATTTATTTACTTTTACTATATATTTTTGTATCAAATAAATTTAGCTTGGACTTCTTTTAAAAACATCAAGAAAATGTCTAACCAAGATCAAGCCTAAACTTTTGTTTGGGAATTTTTTTTAAAGTAATCTTATTAAGAATTCATTAAAAAAAATGTATTTGCTCAATTTGAAATCTAGTTAAATTGCAAATATAACATTAACATTTCTTTAAGGATTCCTGATAAGAATATTTCCATTTATGTTTAATATATAATATATAATAATCGAATGATTGGCCAGAATGTGTTTTCTAACCGAGTACTCTAGTACAATCACACAATCCCCCTTCCTTTTCTTTAAATCTTTTTCCTGTCTTATAATTTGACAAAGCTGCCAAAAGCTAGTGTTTTAACAAAATTATTCAATTAAACATTTAACATAGTAAATTTATGTTACTGCAGGCCATTCTCAATGATACATTTCTATATCATTCTGAAGATGCCGCTGCTATTGTCATACTATAAAATGCCTCTTCCCCTGCAGCTGGAGTGTCAAAACTACATCCGGGTGCTGCTTGTCAACAAGACAGAGGTGGTCACCTGCGGGACAAATGCCTTCCAGCCCCTTTGCATCACTAGAGAGGTGAGCATCTATCAGTTAAATGAGCTGTCTAAACCGGAGCTTTTCTCAAAGTGTGCGTTTGATTCATACTTCTCTCAGGCAGGGAACATGAGCAGAGTGTTGGAGAGGGTGAACGGAGTGGCCCGCTGTCCCTATGACCCCCGTCATAACTCCACGGCCGTTGTGACTGAAAGTGGAGAGCTGTACGCTGCCACGGTCATCGATTTCTCCGGCCGGGACCCTGTCATCTACCGCAGCCTTGGAAGAAGGCCGCCTTTAAGGACCGCCCAGTACAACTCCAAATGGCTTAATGGTACATTAATCTCATCATCTCTTGTCTGATGGTTTCATATCCATCAGAGATCGTCTGGAAAGCTTCAACGTTTCTCTTACTGCTCTTTTTTCTTTCTGTCCTACTAATATGCAGTAATTGGAGAACGTTGGTCTTCAAGTGAAAAGTGATGATGAGACTTTATTCGGTTTTATGCTAATAGCACTACCCAAAGGAAAGACAAATCACAGATTGTTTGCCCGAGACAGCAATGAGATTAAATTGAAAACAAAATGTGCTTTATACTTAAGTCTCCCACTGACTTAAGTCTGAATTTGAAATATTCCTGCATATTTTTTATAGATTTGAAAAAAAAAACATGACAAAGTTCTCAGATTTGCCAAAAGAAATAAAACTCAGTGAACAGGAAAAAAAGAAAGAAAAGAAATGAGGTTTTAATTTGAGCTCAAAAAATTCTCATCATGAAGTGACATGTAATTATTTTTTATTCTCTTCCAGTATTGCATTATTAGTTTGTTTTTACATCTAAGAAACTTTAAGAGAATCGTCTGAGACAAAGCTGATAACTAATTTAATATTCTGAGTGTTTAAAGAGCAACATTTGAGCAACTGCACCTTTGCCTGGTGTTTATGGTGTTGATTTTAATAAAAAAATTTCAGATACTGCAGATACAATTGAATTATTGTTTTTGGCAATACATCAAATTACATGTAATTTTATACATAAAATTAATATCTGATATTTATTTTTTCATTTTTATTATTTTTAAAAATGTTCCTTTTTTATTTATTTACATTTTGTGTGTTAAGGGAGTCAACAGGTAATAATACAGAATTATGTATATATTACATAATTACACGCGACAGAAATTTGTTCATCTGACTTCCTAAACATTTCTAAATATAATTCTGTAACTTACCATACCTGAGAGCTTACAATATCATTTAAGAAGGAGAAAAAATTATAATAAAATACAATAAAAATATTGAACAAAACCAGCAGGGTAAAGAACAATGTATGGGTGGTCTTGCATGGTTACATTCTATATATATATATATATATATATATATATATATATGAATATTAGCATTGTTTAATCTCAGAGTCCTTAAAAATATGTTCTAATATGTCTTATTTAAATTAGTTGGCTTAATTACTTTATGGCTTTAAACCAAAGTACAAGACTTACAAACCAAATGAAAGTGAGAAATGATGTTGTTTTTCTTCAGTTAATGTTTATTTCATTTCGAGCAGCAAAACATACTTTATTGTTTTAGTTAATATCAACAATCATTGTTTATTCTGACATACTGTAAGTGCCTGTGCTTAATTATGTACTTAAGCTTAAACTAAAATGAGAAAGTTTATTATGGAACCAGCTAAAGCAAATTTGACCCGTTATGTTTTATTTTGGTTAGCTTTCATTTTATTTCAGATGATTTTAGTATTGTCGACGCTGGGAGTTTCCTCTTACCTGCTATAAGTGCATCAGTGTTTGATTTCTTTTCCTTTTCTTTAGGAAGTACTATTGCCACTTAACATTTAAGAAAGTCTCATTGTCACTTCCATTAACAATAGTCTGCAATCTGGCTACATATATTATTGTTTAATAAACTTAGTCTGTGTTTGCTCTCACCTACATTACTGTAAGTGCATATGACGAGTTCCTTCTTGATGCCTAGTCTTAGATTGTTCTTCGGCAAAGAGCAACAAAAGCACAGCTACCCTCTCACAATTGTATCTTTTGTGTCTAAGGCAGAGTCTCACAGCTGCCTTGGCCTGTCAGCAGAGAAACCAGTCAAGCAAAGAGACAAACGAAACTCAGCACACTTCCTGCACAAAGTCAAAAGGTGTCAATAATCTCCCAGCTGCTGACACTGTGCCTTTTCCCAAAGAAAATTCATCCAACACCATTCAAAACAGAAAAAGCAGAAAGTTTGGATGTTGGAGCTGTAAGTCATACAGGGGAGGTGTCAGGGAGTAGCCGAGGTGAAAGAGAAGAGTTAGCAATGGTAGTGCAAGTGTAAGACTGGGCGAAACCGACTGATGTTCAGACATCCAGCAGTGTAATTATTCCTCATGGCCGAGAGAGGGTGAAATTGCAGCTGCAAAGCTCCATGTCACTCAGCCGGGCTGTAGTTCCTCTGTAGGTTCACACTTGAGGAGAGAGAAAGACAAAAAAGACTGCTGAAGCATGCACATTAATCTGGGGTTGGAGTTGCATGATTCTGGGTTATTTTGTTTATATTATAGATGAGGATTTTCCAATCATTCTAAACTGCTTAGCTTTTCTAAAAATTGTCATTTACTTACTATTTGTTCACCCTTAAGTGGTTTCAAATCTTTATGAGTAAAGAAAATATCTAGAAAGCTAAAAACTCAAAACTTTCATAGTGAGAAAAACAAATACTATGGAAGTCAATGGTTACAGGTTTTCAGCTTTCTTCAGAATATCTTCCTTTGTGTTCAACAGAAGAAAAGAAAGTCAAACAGGTCTGGAACAATTGAAGGTTTCCAAGGCACTTGGACTTGTAGAATTGTGTATATTTGCAGTTTGGTAAATCTGGTCCTTATGTAGGTAAATCTGGCCCTTGATTTGAATACTGCTCCGGGTGTGTGTTCAATGTGTGTCTATGCACTTGGATGAGTTAATGCAGAGTGCACTTTTATGACAATAACATTTAAAATAAAATATTGACAATTTATGTTAATAAAATCAGCACAAAAAACTTTACAATTTCTAAAATTTATAATAAATTGAACTAAATTTAACCAGAACTACACCAGCATTCTACCTCTACTCTCATTACTGCCTGATATGCTGGAATGTTTCACTATCTGAATTACTGTTATGGCTTTATTTTTTCTTTTCTCCATCTATGTTAAATTCTTTTGACACAATCTACAGTACAGTGTAAAAGCGCTATCGAAAAAAATCTAATAATTGAATTAAAATCTGGCATAATTGAAAGTGAAAAAGTGACTTCAAGCTGAAAGAAATTACTCTTATTTATTGTATAGTTGTTTTTAGCAACTCTAACATAGTTATTTGCCTAATAATTTGTGACAACATTATCCAGTTGTTTACGAATAGTTTGCACTCTCTTCTCAAATGCACCTTCATCACAGCTAAAGTAAAACTGCTAACCTTTTCAATCATGTTTCTTAGCTGGATGCTGAATGAATAGAGATGTGAATGGAGGTGTGAATTAAAAACATATTTCTCAATGGGGGTTAAAAAAAAAGAACAGCATAAACCTTGAGAGTCCACAATTGAATCTATCTGGACTGTTATTGTATTGGCCCTGCCAGGTGCTGACTGAATGTTTTTTTTTAGCACTGAGCCTGTGTGGGGTCGGACCCAAAGTGAGATGTGATATTGTTTTTTTAGCACCACTCTGATTCAATGAGGAATAGCATCATTGCCAACAGTGTGGCTATTAGCACATGCCTCTCTCCTCTGGAGCTTATTTGGACTCGTAATTCACTTCCCAGCTTAGTGTTTTCCCCTGACTGCAGCCCGCAGATAAAACACACACACGTACAGGGACCCCTGATGGAGTGGCGGTGTGGAAATGAGGCTGTATTTACGTTCGACGTGAAAGAACGAAAATACCATTTGTCATGTGCACTTCCTTACAAATCAGCGCACTCGCACCCTGCTCGATCCAGCTTTGCAAAATCACTTGATTAATTCATGGAGTCACAGGGAAGTAATTGCTGTAGTGCTGAATGCGTCAGTTTTAGTATTTACTGTGTTTCTCTCTGACCACATTCTTCAGTCTAATATGGGTGGAAGTGCAGTTATGATGTTTTATTGCAAATGTATTCATTCATTCATTCATTTTCATTTCGGCTTAGTCCCTTTATTGATCTGGGGTCGCCACAGCGGAATGAACCGCCAACTTATCCAGCATATGTTCTACACAGCGGATGCCCTTCCAGCCGCAACCCATCACTGGGAAACATCCACACACTCTCATTCACACACATACACTACGGACAATTTAGCTTACCCAATTCACCTGTATCGCATGTCTTTGGACTTGTGGGGGAAACCGGAGCTCCCGG
Source organism: Danio choprae (assembly GCA_903798125.1). Taxonomy (NCBI): domain Eukaryota; kingdom Metazoa; phylum Chordata; class Actinopteri; order Cypriniformes; family Danionidae; genus Danio; species Danio choprae. The sequence goes on from CAIGQW010053321.1 coordinate 6,450,461, forward strand.
AGGAAACCCACGCCAACACGGGGAGAACATGCAAACTCCACACAGAAACGCCAACTGACCCAGCCGAGGCTCGAACCAGCGACCTTCTTGCTGTGAGGCGAATGTGCTACCCACTGCACCACCGTGAGGCCCATTGCAAATTTATATTTATATTTATATTCTTTATTAGGAAGATATAATTGTTTGACAGCAATTCTCACATGCATTGTAGACAGAGACTTTTATATATACTTTTTAAAGTTCACCCCTTACAAAATGTTCCTCGGTAGAGTGTGGTGTAGAAGGTTAACGGCAGGGAACTTTCATTCTGCTTTATATTATATTCACAGAGCCCACCAAGCAAGTTTGTGTCTAATAGACGTCTGAACATTGACGTCTTAACTAAAATAATGCTAAAATTGTACTGTCAGTTAAAATCTAAAAGTTGTCTATAGCTCAAAACTATACAAGTCATCAAATACACTTATTAGATAGACTTCACATGTAGTCCTTCATCCCTGTTTATTTAATGACTAGTTTAGTTTTGAGATATTCGTAGATGTCTATTAGACTTTCACTGACAGTCAAAATTAGCCTTGGTTAGACGTCTGTTAGATGTCTATTAGACTTTTTTAAAACACAAAAACATGCTTGGTAGGTGTATGCTAGTTTATTTGCATGCTAACAGGTGCTATGAAATATATTTCCAAAAAAAAAAAAAAGGTATAGTATTACAAGCGTTTGCTTAAAAATACAATAGTACTTTTCTATGCTATTCATTTTTATAAATTATATATAAATATATAGTTCATTTCTACACAAAACTATTTTATGGTTTGAGATGATTGCAGAATCATATGGGTTGCATTAATGGTTTTGTGATTCCTACACATGGTGCAATACACAAAGGTCCAGGTTTGACCAGATCAATCTGACACAATTTGTTTATGCAGATCTAGCAGTAGTTTTTTCTTCTGTCCCATGGAGAGTTTTCTTTGGGCTGTTCCTGGGTCTCTGTCCACTGAGATTTGCTATTTATTGTGTTTAAAATTGAATCGAAAAACAGTTACGGCTATTGATGGCTCTCCTGGGCTTCACAGCGTAACAGTAATCTCATTCCCGTAAACTGCTGCGATGGCCCAGCAGTGATTACAGTCATGCCTATTTACAGGTGAATATCTACAGCGTGCATTACTGGATGAGCTGGGGAATAAACAGGCCTTGAGGGCGAGACATTATTCAGAGTGTGTGATATTAACTCTGACTAATGCAATCCAGACCACCGCCACCTGGTCTGACGGGACAGCTTTGTGTATTCAAAATCATTTTTGCACAGTTTTCTGCTCTAATCCTAAGTGGATATAAACAAAAATCCAGGGAACACGATTCAGGCCAGTTTTATGTGGAGGTAAAGTCATTGTTTTTTGCATTTAAGCTACTTTATGCTGCATTACTGAGAGTTTTGCCAGAGATGTTCCCATTTGAAATGCTTGTTTTACCCAAAAGGACTTTATCCATGCTTTGTTTTTCTTTTCCTTTAGAGCCTCACTTCATCTCGGCTTATGACGTGGGTCTTTTCACCGTCTTCTTTTTGAGGGAGAACGCCGTGGAGCATGACTGTGGTAAAACGGTGTACTCACGGGTGGCGCGGGTGTGTAAGAACGACATTGGAGGCCGATTCTTGCTGGAGGACACGTGGACTACTTTCACGAAGGCCCGACTCAACTGCTCGCGGTCAGGAGAAATCCCGTTCTACTACAATGAGCTTCAAAGCACCTTCTACCTGCCCGAACAGGACCTCATCTATGGGATCTTCACCACCAATGTGTAAGTTTAGTATGGAACACAATTGCTTTGTGTAGTACTGAGGTGTGACATGCTATACTCCATCTAAAATGCCTTTCAAAGAGAAAAAGAAAGACAAAAAGTTACCGATGCATGATACTGGATCAATATTAATAGCAGATGGGAAAGTATTATTTCAGGTTTGTGATTTATTTATTTATTTTTTTTGCTTTTTTTGTTTGTATATTTTTCTAATTTTCTTTATTTTTTTTATTAGTGTAACACAGAAAACTAAAATAGTTTTAGTGGGGCAAGTACTTTAATTAACGGGATTGTTCACCCAAAAATTTAAAGATCTGTCATTAGTTTCTCATCCTAATGTTGTCCCAAACCTGTAAGGCCTTCATTCAACTTTGGAACACAAATTAAGCATTAAGCTTTATTTTATGAAATTTAAGAGCTCTCTGATCCTCCATAGACAGGAGGGGTCATAAAACATTCAAGGTCAAAGAAGGTATACATCCGCAGCACAGCATGCTGAATTAGAGCCAAAAGGCCAAAAAAATAAAAAGATAGCATGATTATGTTGATTCTATTCAGAGATTGGTAGTTCTGTTAGTAAATTCAGTTGACTTTAACACACTTTGTTGCATTATATGATAATGTCTACAGTTTACAAATGGAAAAAAGCACTTTTATCATTTAAATTGGGAAAAGGTTGGGGATGTGAAAAGTGTCCAAATTTTTATATAATGCAATAAAAACTGCTAAAATGAACAGATTTCACTAACAGAACTGTCGATTTACGTGTAAAGATCAAATGATAATGACATCTTTGTTAAGTTTTTTTATCTAGGTTTTGGCCCCAAAATATTCATTTTTGATTGTTCATTGATGGTATTCAATATTACAGCCTTTATCTATTTTTATGTCTGTCTTTATTAAAAAAAAATTTATTAACATAACCAAATATTTTACCTGGGGAAGATTCTGAAATTTGACACTTTCCGTAATACCAATATTTAAATATATATATATAAAATATCCATTGTTTGAACCACGTTAGTTATAACATAACATCTCCATAATGACACTTTAAACGGGGTGGAGTAACAACGTCTTTAGAGAAAATCCCCATAACTTTTTTGTGCAAGTTGTTGTTTTACATGCATATGCATTAAAAAAAACAAAAAAACAATATTACTTTTGGTAAAAACATGCGCTCGTTTTCCATATTAATTGAAATATATGTAAACGGCACATATAGGCCTATGTCTCTAGTATTATTATTATTGAATATTATTGAGAATATTCCATATTCTGTTCTAAAACGTAAAACCACTTACAAAACACGTTTTCTAATCTCATATATAAATCATCACGTTAATGATTTTAATTCGTAGTAGGCTATTTATTAAGAAATTAAAAACAAACAAACATTCTACTTATGCTTCCCAGTGATGAGTTGAAGCTGGAAGGGCATCCGCTGCATAAAACATATCCTGGATAAGTTGGCGGTTCATTCTGCTGTGGCGACCCCAGATTAATAAAGGGACAAAGTTGAAAAAAATAAAATCATATAATAAAAATAATAATAATAATAATAATAGGGCAGCACGGTGGCGCAGTGGGTAGCACAATTGCCTCACAGCAAGAAGGTTGCTGGTTTGAGCCCCGGCTGGGTCAGTTGCCATTTCTGTATGGAGTTTGCATGTTCTCCCCGTGTTTGCATGGGTTTCCACTGGGTGCTCCAGTTTCCCCCACAATTCCAAAGACATGCGCTATAGGTGAATTGGGTAAGCTAAATTGTCCGTAGTGCGTAAAACATATGCTGGATGAGTTGGCGGTTCATTCATCCGCGACCCCAGATTAATAAAGGGACTAAGCTGAAAAGAAAATGAATGAATGAATAATAATATTAATAATAATAATAATAATATAATTAAATAAATACAAAAAAATTATATATATATATATAATGCATATAAAATTCATCTTTGTGAAGTTATTTTCACCAGCTATAGTACCAGCTATATTCAATAGTCATTTTTGACCCGCATTAAAGTATTGGATTACTCAATTAATGTCCATTGATGGTATTCAATATTATTATTCAATATCACAGCTTTTGTCTCTTTTTATGTCTGTCTTTATCAGAAGAGATATATTAACATAACCAAATATTTTACCTGGGGATAATTCTGAAATTTTGTTGATTTGACACTTTCTGTATTACCAATATTTAAATATATACATAAAATATTGATGTGTATATTCTTAATTCATCACGCAACACAAATGAATTTAGTTCAAATTATTTCTAAATTAGTATTGCATCACTTACTAAATCAGGCGTGCATGGCTTTTGTTTAAAACAAATAATTGTGAAGTTACATTTTTATCAGAGCATAGTCCAAATTATACATATACATACATAAAATAGGAAACTATGCATACATACCTGTACTGTACTATCTGGCACTGTAGTTATCAGCTTTTTTTTTCACTTTCACTTTAAAGCTCTACAGAACATACTGCAAACTACTACATTTTCCAGAATGAATCATATTTTTTAATCATATCTGAAACATCCTGTGGCTTGTATTCAAAGCAACAAATGCAAATTGCAACTTTGCTGAATGAAAAGTTTCCTACAGGCTTATACTGTAGTGGAGTCTTCACTTACAGCAGAGTGTGATTTATTTTCCACAATATATATTACTTCCCAAATATATACAGCAAATATGGTAGTATATAATTTTCAATACACTCCCTATGTTTGCCCATCTCTGCCCTTCTTCACACTCATTTGATCTATTTCTTCTTGTCTCCTTTTTCTGTCCCCTTTTGCTCACTGCCCCGGTAAGAACAGAATATGGTAATGCAATCAGAACAACAGAGTCTCCATCTGTCTGTGGTAAATTGAACACCTTAAGCAATGCTCCCTGGGGTTTGGGCCTGCAAAACAGGGAGGGCAGGCCTGGGATGAGTGAAGCGAGGCAGAACAAGAGAGCAGCCAAAAATGCCTCCAAAGTCTTAGTAGTTTGTCCGGAGGTATTGGCAGCGTGAGTGTTTGATTTCAGTGAGTTGGCTGAAGGTGTCAAAGCATTAAATGTCCTCACACTGAGCATACAGACAGTTTGTTATGTATTAGACTTATTGTGAAAACTACTCAAGGTAATGGACTTAATATTTTATGCTTTTTTTATTTGATTTGCTTTTTTTAACATAGCCAACAAAGTGACTGAGTAGATACTTGTTTATATATTACTTGTATATGTAATATCATTCTGGTAAAATATTTTGTCCCGGCTGGGCCAGTTGGCATTTCTGTGTGGAGTTTGCATGTTCTCCCTGTGTTTGCGTGGTTTTCCTCCGGGTGTTCCGGTTTTCCACACAGTCCAAAGACATGCGGTACAGGTGAATTGAATAAACTAAATTGGCCGTAGTGTATGTGTGTGAATGAGAGTGTATGGATGTTTCTCAGTACTGGCTTGCAGCTGGAAGGTCATCCACTGTGTAAAACATATGCTGGATAAGTTGGTAGTTCATTCCGGCCGAAGGAAAATGAATGAATGAATGAAATATTTTGAAAAAGGCTGTTTACAGAGAGATGTTTTGACATATTTTTAAACTTAATAGTTACTTATTTCTAATAACTAATGTTTTTTGTTTGTTTTTGCTACAATGATAGCACATATTTTACTAACTATTTTGCAAGATACTAGTATCCTGCTGAAAGTGCAATATTAAACTAGGTTAAGTAGTTAACTATGATAGTTTAATTAAGCAAGTCATTGGACAAAGTGATTTGTTCTCTAGCCAATTGGATAGAGAAGTTATGTCTTAAGGGAGGTAATAAAATTGACCTTATAATAATTTATAATTATAAATAAAAGAAATAATAAAATGCTTTTATTTCAGCCAAACTACCAAACTTATATATATATATGAAGACAGTTTGGTGTGATCTCCTCAGCTGTTTTATAATTATAAGTGTTCATAAATTTAACTTGGACATCAGCATGTTTTTATTAAATTGCTGTTGCTGCATTTTATAAAAGCAGCAAGTCATGACAGTTTGCACTTTGAAGCAATTTTATCTTCTTTGATGGCTTTAGTATGCTGTTTCTCTCTTACATATTGTGCTTTTATGAAACTTATTATCCTCTTTGTTCTCATCTAAGTAAATTTGGGATTATTTTATTAACTCCTGATCACCCTTTCTAGGTTTACTTAATACATTTTCCCATATTTAGCTTCTACTGACCTGTTGTGTGTTTTGGTATGAGGATTGACAAACTATTTACTGTATATAGACACATTTGAAGGTATTTTGTAGAGGTTTCTTTTTTATATTTGTAACTTTTTGAATGAATAGCTGCCAGACTCATTTCTGTCAATCAGCTGCAGGTTAACAAAGTGGAACAGACCTATTGGCAGTTAGCATGATGACAGGCGACCGTTCTGGGAGATCCGCAGGTGTGAATGAATACGTCTATCATGAATACACACACTTTCATGCCTGAATTACAACAAATACAGAATAACAGTCAAGTGCATCTCTTTGCTCACTACAATGCAGCATGACAAAATCCACCTTGAAATGAGTTTTTGTACCCCGTAGAAGAAATCTTCACTTCGAGTTTATTCCATGCATGTCTTTCATGTAGATATATGGAGGGGGTGGTATTAAGGGATTCTGCTTTCTTGTTTTTCATCTGTCTGGAATTGAAGATGCTCAAACTGTATAATCAGTACACCAAAGAAGCATACTTTATGTATAAATATTGTGCAATAAATTTGCATTTAAATATTTTATGTATACCTACCTTAGTGTAAATATAAATTTTAAATGATTTTTTTTATTATGAATAGTTGTTACGTTTAAATAAAAAGGTTCTTATAGAATATGCAAAGTTATGTAAGTTAAACTAGCTGCATGTATGATATTTAACACTCAAAGTAAGGGTTCACCCAAAGTCTAAAGTCCTTAAGTCTAAAAAACATTTACAGACAAAATTATATTAATACCTGTGGCTACTTATGATATGTTAAGATCTTGTGCAGCAAAATAATCTCTGCAAAATAGTCTGCAAGAAGCTCAACATTATTTACTATATTATTAGCTTTGATTCATTTTGACATATACAAAATGATTTATTTTATTTTATTTTATTTTATTTTATTTTATTTTATTTTATTTTATTTTAAATGTTATTTTATTTTACATTTTATTATATTTTACATTAATTTTATTTTCATTAACATTTCAATCTACAATTTATTTTTAATTAACATTTTTAATTTCATTTAATTTTACATTTTGTTATTTAAATTTATTTTTAAAAATATTTTTTATTTTTCATTTATTTTATTTTTCAATTAATTGATTTTAATTTACAATTAGTTTTTAATTAACATTTTAAGTTAATTTCATTTCATTTTATTTAATTTCATTTATTACTATCAAAGTGCTAAAGTTGCTACCTTGCATTTTATAAATCACACATTCACGAGTGCCCATTGTTTTAGCTAAAAATCTTCTGAATTACGAAATTGCTTATTATTATTATTATTATTATTATTGATAATATTTTCATAATTAGAACTCTTTTAAAAAATGCTTGAGTGCATGTTTCCACAAGGGCAGCTATTACTGTGCTGTGAAAAATATTTCAGAATAATCTGGCCTCAGTGCTGGCTGTGGAAGTTTGCTGAGTTGGCTCTTTGTTTTCTGCTACGATGCAGGTATTCACTGAAGTTGAAACAGTGAAGTAATGTATTTGCTTTCTTCTATTTTCCCTTGAGTGCTGCCCTACTTTATGTCCAAATCATCTATACGGACCTCTTTGATGACCTCAAATGACCCTGGGCTTTTTTTCTATATTATATATTCTGTCACCATAACTCAACATGACTTCATCAAAATAAGCATGTGATCTACTGTACGTGTCACTTGGAAAGCTCTGAAGTCATCTGCTCTCACAGTGAGAAGACTTCATTCCCATATGCTGCATGTTATACCGAGTATGCCGGGGGATTTTTTGAGTAGGTGACTTTCCAAAGGGTTATATACAGTACATAGGACCAAATTATGTACTTTAGTTTTTTTTTTTACACACCTCAACAACCTTTAAAACTGCACCATCATCTGCGTGAAAGTCACATCTACACAAGCATAAACACAGTAAATGCCAAAGTCACTTAGCTTAGGTTACCATAATTTGATCAGACACTGCATTTGTGCGGTGTAATATACTGTATGTGTGGGCGTACATAATGCAATACATGCTCAAATGTGGACATATTGCATATGCTGATGTACTGGAGTTCCTTTTCTAGTTTTCACTTTTGAGACTTTGACTAGTACCAGAGATTTTACATGTATAAAAAGACAGCGCTATTACTTATTGATGGGAGAAAGGCCAACGCGTAATATGACTGAATTGGTGCCTTCTAAAAAGGTGTCAGTTACAAGGTATATACTGTTTATTGTGTCTCTGCAGCTGCTGTTGCAATAAAAACTGTATTCTGAGACACTTGATTTTTAAAAAAATTGTTGTTATTGATGCTATGTGAGCATAAAAATACTTTTTATGAGAGAGTTGTCATCCAATTACACTGGGAATTTTGATATTAATTCTCCTGGGTGTCAAATGTTCCTGTTTATAGAGAAGCATACAGTAGATGCATGAATAATGTCCAAAGTATCAAAGTCACAAAAATAGTTTAAAATACAAATTTGGCTGAAAATTCATTTGAAGTATGACATTGAATCCATGAAAAGTCAAAATGAATTTGAATTGCAATTAAATTATTAATTATATTAATATGTTTAAGTATAAAGTATGACAAATTTAATGAAGTATATAATGTTTAATATAAAGCAATATAGTTGGTAACACTTAAGACTAATTCTACTTATTGTGTTATTTTTACTACTTTACATTACAACATAAGTGAAATAACTTAAATATACCTTAAATAAAATTTGCTACCTTATTATTTATATTCAATTTCAGAAACTGGATTTTTAAAATGCATTTTAATTGATTTTAATGACACTGAATGATATTTGTTAACAATGACTACAAATGCCTATTCGCTCCAAGAACAACTACACTAAAAAAGGATTCATTTGATTTACTAAAGTTTTTAAAGGGAATTGGTTGCAATCAGTTTATATTGGCTGAATTGAAACAAATTAAATTTATTAATGTTCAACTTAATTTGTTTGTTTAAATTCAGCCCATATAAATTGTTTGCAACCAATTACCTTAAAATATTTTAGTAAATCCATTGAGTGTAAAATAGAGAGATAACTACAGTATCTTAAGGCCTACGTCAACACACAAACACGTTGTGTTTATTATAGGCATGCTGCAGTTCTGCTGTATTAAATGCCTGAGCTCAGTACAGTTGTCTGGATTTTAATTGGTTGTCAGTGTTTTTATCGTACATCATCATCTAAAGTGATTCTAATGATGTCTTTCCTCTGCACCATTTTCATTGTTGTTGTGGTATAGATGTGTCTATTTATAAACTTTGTTCTTTTATTAGTTCTCAATCTTGAACTTGAAAGACTATATTTCTCCCTAAACTAGATTGTCTGAAACTAGTTCTAAAGCGGTTGTAAAACATATTGCACTGTATGATGTGGCAGGCAAGTAGCAGCTGTGAGTATTGGAATATTACTGAAATTAAAGGGATAATTCAACCCACAAAGTGAAAATTCTGCCATCATTTACTTATCCTCCACTTACTCCAGAACTGTTTGAGTTTATTTCTTCTGTTGAATACAAAAGGTGTTTTGAAGAATGCTGGTAAGAAGCAGCCATTAACTTTTTAAACATTTTTGTTCCTCCTATGGACGTCAATGACTGCTGCTTTCCAATTTTCTGTAGAATATCTTGTTTTTTATTCAACTGAAAGAAATTCATAAATGTTTAGCACCACTTGCGTGTGAGTAAATGTTAAGGAAGTTTTTATTTTTGCGTGAAGTCAGCTTGGTTATGAAATGTATCTTGTTCATAAAGTGCAGATATGTGCAGATATATCAGTATTTTGAACTTAAATATTGAAATAGAAATGGCATTCTGCTTTTTTTGTTGTTGTTTTCTTTCTCTGTAGAAGTAAAATCTCTCTTGTAGTCTCTCGCAACAAAGTTTCAGAGTCATGCTTTTAAATATGAGAGTGAAAGAGGAGAAATAGCTGGAGATAATTGGCTGTCCTGTCAGAGCCTGCTCTGTCCTCGCAGCCTAAGGCTGACCGCTTTAGAGCCCATGTTTCATCTGCGCACAAGCTTTTTGAGCTGCACTGCCAAGAGCCTCTCACTTTACCGTGCTAACTTTCCATGTTGAACCCCTCATATGCAGTCCCCAGAGTCGAGCTGCAGAACCAGGCTTGAATCCTCTTCAAGTCCATGCCTCACCAGGCCACATAACAAGAGCCCGAGCCAGACACCAGCGTCTGGCAGGCCGAGTCCCGCTACTGGAGCTCTGCCCATGGGCCCATCTGTCTGTGGCTCCGGTGTTACAGCCACTGTTAGTGCTGCTCATTTATGTGCTGCCTTAACAGCCCCCAAGAATGAATCTGCTAACAAGAAAAACTTCCCAATTTCATGCACCCCATGCTATGCGTGACCTGTAACATAACATCTAAATAGCAATGCACCCTTCAAAATTACCTGTTTACCTCCAATGGTGAAGCCTATGAGACTTGTTAGACTCGTCAAACACTTTATTAGTGTCACCTTGGTGGTACTGGGTTGGACATTCTTTTGCCTTCAGAACTGTCTTAAATATTTATGGAATAGATTCAACAATGGCCTCACAGTGGCACAGTGGGTAGCACGTTCGCCTCACAGCAAGAAGGTCGCTGGTTCGAGCCTCGGCTGGGTCAGTTGGCGTTTCTGTGTGGAGTTTGCATGTTCTCCCTGTGTTGGCGTGGGTTTCCTCCGGGTGCTCACAAGTCCAAAGACATGCGGTACAGGTGAATTGGGTAGACTAAATTGTCCGTAGTGTATGAGTGTGAATGGGTGTGTATGGATGTTTCCCAGAGATGGGTTGCAGCTGGAAGGGCACCTGCTGCGTAAAACATATGCTGGATAAGTTGGCGGTTCATTCCGACCCCAGATTAATAAAGGGACTAAGCCGAAATGAAAATGAATGAATGAATGATTCAACAATGTACTGGAAACATTCCTTTGAGATGTTTGTCCATATTGACTTGATAGCATCACATAGTTGTTGCAGATTTGTTGGCTGTACATGCATGATATGAATGTCTCATTCCACCAATTTACTAAGGAGCTCTACTGAAATGAGATATAGAATGTAGAGGCCATTTGAGTATGACGAACACATTGTACTGTTCAAGAAACAAGTTTGAGATGATGAAGCATACCAAGAAAATATCCCTCACACCATTACACCACCATTAGTCTGAACCACTGATACAAGACTGAATACATATATCACTTACAAGACGTTCTGACCCTGCCATCCAAATGTTGCTGCAGAAATTGAGACATGTCAGACCAGACAACCCCTTTCCAATCTTCTACAGATTGGAACTTGTCCAGTTTTGGTGAGCCTGTGTGAATCGAAGCTTCTGTATTTTTTCAGTTATCTGACAGGAATTTCACTATCACTACTCTACTGTTGCTTATCTGCTTCAAGGTTAAGAACATGATGTGTGTTCAGGGATGCTGTTTTATATATCTAAGCATTTTTTTGAGTTTCTGTTGCCATTCTATCAGCTCAAACCAGTCTGGCCATTCACATATGACCTCTGGCATCAATAAGCCATTTTCATTGGATTTACATTTCATTTTTTGGACCTCCTTGCTGGTCAGCAGGGGCCTTGAGAACCCCTTCAATCTCTTCCTATAAACATACTGAAAGGGACATTTCACAGTATAACAAGACAAAACTCTGTCCTTTCTTTGTCATTTGAACAGCTCCTGAAACTGCTCTGTCATCTCTACAGAATTCAGTGGGTCTGGTAACAGGAATAACCACACAATCCATCGACTGCGGAGCTCATCTCTGCTCCTGACAGCTTACTCGGGTGTCTGGGCCACCTGTCACTCAAATCGATGGAGTTAATTAAGTCACAATGCTTTTGAGAATATTTCATGCCAGAAGAAACTGCCAAGATCTGCCTGGCTGAAACGATTATGAACTTGCTTCTGTGTTTGTAGATGTAGATGCTGCGTTAGGAGCCCTTAAGATCATTTTTACAATAAAGTGTTGGTAATATATGTGAAGTGTAGTGGCCCATCAACTCTGTGTGTAGACACAAAATGACAATAAAAGTAGAATGGAATATTAGCTGCATGAAGATTACTGACTGATTGGATGATGAATGCAGGAAAGGAACTGTATGTTACTGATAGAAGCTTCTGATAAAGATTTGCATTCACACTGTCATGTAATGTAGCTGTAAATGAGAGAAAACTCATGAAAACCATGTAAACGTTTCACTTGGTCAATCCAAATTCTCTTTAACATTGAGATACTATGTGCTGAGACAAATGTTTATACCCTGTTCAGCGTTGAGATTCTCCATATTATCATCTTTATTTTGTGTATTTTTTCTTTTGTAAATGGCCATCATTTTAGTGGAGTTGAATGACTTGATGTGGTATTGCAAATATGTAGTATTCTATAAATTACAGATTGTATTTATTACTTCTCTTGGTGTGGCTGAAAGAGTTTAGTGGCTCACCATGTTGCAAAGTCAGTGCAAACTGAACAGTTAAGCTGCCAGAAAGAACAACTTTGAGGTATCTAAAAGTGATATCTACTTTTACTCAGTTTTCTTTTTCAAATATTTCATTGACTGGTTTATACTGTGCTTGAGAATGTATAATTCACGAAATATGCTCTTTTTTTTTTTTAAATGCTCTTTTTCTGTTGTTAGGATAACTTCAAATATGATTAAGCGGTGACCTTTAAATGTAATAAATTGTAGCTTATTCACTAGTTTTGATCTCTGTTGTATTTTAATAATAAAAGGGCCACCGTTATGTATATGTGATGCATTGTACATTATAGCGTTTTATGTTTTTTGTGTGCTAATAGTTTATTTTCTTCCTTTCATGTGATGCAGGAACAGCATTGCTGCCTCTGCAGTTTGCGCGTACAACCTCAGCGCAATCACACAGGCTTTCAACGGGCCCTTCCGCTCCCAGGAGAACCCTCGCTCCACATGGCTGCCCACACCCAACCCCATCCCCAACTTCCAGGTGCATCATTCCCGTTGAATTGCTTTTACATTTTGTTCTCTGTGTGTGTGTCTGGAACAAACAGCCGATAGATAAATTCTATCAGCCTGGCACTGTGAGAGTAATTGCTCAATACCAGCTGGGTGTACCTGCATGCATCATAATTCACAGTTACTGTCTTTCGTATATATAAAATGACATGGTGAGAAGTTACTTTTTTATTTGTGGATATATTGGAACTGTCCTGCTTGACCTCTTCACTAATTAATGAGTCTGACCCTTATGACTCTCACCAGTGTGGGACCATAGATGAAGAAGGGCCTAATGAAGGACTGACCGAACGCAGTCTGCAGGACGCCCAGCGGCTCTTCCTCATGAATGACGTGGTTCAGCCAGTTTCTGTGGATCCACTGGTCTGGCAGGATGACGTCCGCTTCTCTAAGTTGGTGGTTGACATTGTACAGGGGCAGGACACATTGCATCATGTCATGTACATAGGCACAGGTAGGCCTTCAGGAGTCTAAAGTTAAAGGATTAGTTCACCCAAAATTGAAAATGACCTCATCATTTACTCTCCCTCATGCGGTTTTATACCTTTTATGAGTTTTTTTCTTCTGTTGAACACAAAAGAAGATATTTTGAAGAATGCTAGTTGCTGGGATACATCGACTTCCTTTGTAGGAAAATAAATCACTATGGAAGTCATTGGTTCGTTCTCAATTCCAATAATGCAGAAAATGTACTTGCGTTCTCATGCAGACCAATCTTGCCAATTTACTTTGGAAGAACAAACTCTGAAAAATACAAGAACACAGATTGCATCCTGTGAGAAATTAGATGTTGAAATCTTTCTGTTGGTCACATGACCTTCACAGAATTTTTACGGCTAATAATTTAAACATTACAACATTCATAAAATGATTTAGTGTTGTTTTCCCCATTTCAATCTATATAATATTTGCTTAACTAAAACATAACATTAAACAGATACTTTGCACAATGCAATTAAAACTAATTCTTATATCTATTTACACCTTAATTAAAATGTTTATGTGAATGTTTACTTTCACCGTGTCATTTCCATGTGATTGTCTCTTGACATAAACAAGTTAATTCTCTGAACTGAACTTCTTTTGTGCTCTTTTGAAGAACTCAAATAGGTTTTGAACAATTGAAGGCTAAGTAAATGATGACATAATTTTTCATTTTGTGTGAACTATCCATTTAAACTTTATCACTTCTGTTTTGTGTTATTCTTTTTGTAATAACAAAAACATGTAAATCATATGCCTGCAAAAAAGTTTACCACCAAATCCTTATATAAATGCTATTAGTTATGCAGTCATGAGTAATTATGCTTTGCCTTCTGTTCTGATTTATCAGAGTACGGGACTATTCTGAAGGCTCTGGCAACCACAAATAAGAGCCTGCAAGGTTGCTACTTGGAGGAGATGCAGCTCTTCCCTCCTGGAATGCAGCAGCCAATCCTGAGCCTTCAGATTCTCCATGGCGACAGGACTCTTTTTGTGGGCCTGAATGACAAAGTGCTCAAGATCCCTCTGGCGAGATGCTCCAGCTACAAAACTGAGTTGTGAGTCCCATGTTTTATCTATTTTGTGCTCAAACAGCTTTAACACTTTATATCAAGGTGTTCATCATACATTGTTCAGCTGTATATTGCTGGCCATTTAAACATTTAATCTTTAATATCTTTTTTCATTCCTGCTAATGAAATACATACAGTACTAGTCAAAAATGAATAGCTGACATGTCAATGACATGTCCACATAGAACACAATGCCAAAATATAAAAAATTTGTAACTAATATAAACAGAATAGTTAGTATCTATAATAATAGGTATAAGTATGTATCGAAGAAGTACAAGCATATGTTGAATAAATATCTGAGTGAGTACTAGTATCTAATAAATAACAACTATCTAATGAATAAGTATTGGTATGTTTTTAAACTGTACTAGGAACTAAAGAATAAGCACTAGTAAGCAATTAATAAGCACTTGTACGTAATTTAAGAGATAATTATAAATAATAAATATAAGTACTAATAGCATTAAAATAAATACAAGTACTTTTTTATAGATTAAATGTTAAAATGGCTTGTCATAATTGTCTTACATTTTCAGGGAATGGACTAATTAACTAAATTATTAACTAGCTTTAGTGATGCTTGATTATTTATTCCTGTTTTAGTTACCCAGATGATCCTGTTCAGATATGCATATGCGTTAAGGTATAATTGGAGCATAAGGTGCACTCTTGGGTTGAAAAACAGTAGACAGCAACAGAATGGAACAGATTGCAGGGGTTTTGAAGGGTTTGACTATTTTTAACTTGACACGCTCTCTTAAAGCCACAATGCTCATGGTAAGACAACAGGATGCAACACGCCAGTCTAAATGTGTATTGCTGTTGCAGAGACCCACTGAAGTGGATGAATTCAGAACTACTAAACAAAACAACAACATGCATATGACAAGTAAAAAATATTGTTTCCTGAAATCTGGATAAAGGGTAAGAATAGAAATGTCCCCCTACCTGGGTTATACGTGCACTTACACTTTTGTAGATGCTTGTATGATTGCATCAATTATGTTATGTTTCAGTAATGTATTGGTGTTGTTTACATTGAATTATTTGTAACAATTTGTAATTAGACTCATTCATATATTGCCATTGACAGGCCTTATTAGTATATTACAGATTTTTTTAACAGCAAAGCAATGCATGTAATTAAAATTAAAAAATATTCTTTGGAAGAATAATAGAATTCATATATGACGGATAAAACAAGTATTTAATATGTCATCATTTTTCTCACAAAGCATCAAGCGTTGCTTTAGACTTTTTCACCAGATGTCAGTAACAACCAAAGTATTCCATACATAGAAAGTAAACAAAACTAATTAGTTCAGAAATGAACGTGTAATAAAACTAAATTCTACAGGAAAAAGTATTGAACACATGAAGAAAGGGAGGTGTAAAAGGGCATGGAAAGCCCAGACAGCAGTTAATCTCTCAGTAGTTATTCAGCAACCCTCTGCCCCTTGTCATTGTAATTGAATATTACTAGGAGGATGAAGATGAAACAAGGGTGGACATTTGAGCAAGACAATGATCCCAAACACAGCCAAGGAAACTCACAACTGTTTTCAGAGATAGAAAATAAAGCTGCTAAAATGACCAAGTTCAATCACATGACTTGAATCCAAGAACTAAAGATCAGAGTTAATATACAAAACCCACAAATTTTTTAAGAATTTTATACTCTGTTGAAGTCTGTGGGGGTTGGGGGAAACCACACCTGAACAATGCATGCGACTCCATTCTCCATACAAGAAGTGTCTTGAAGCTGTCATTACCAAAATAGCCTTTTATACAAAATATTAAATAAATTTCAGTAGTTCAGTATTTGCTCCTTGTGTCATTTCATTGTTACATAACAAATTTGTCTGAATTATTTTGTTTTGTTTCATTTGTTTGAGTTTTTACCAAAATGTGGTACAATTTCATGTCAACAGCATCTTTAGAAATATATTTACCAGGAAAAATCATAATATGTTCAATTATTTTACCTGCTATATATAGAGTATAATATAATTTTTAACTATTCAATTGTTCAACAAAGTCAAGTCAACTAACTAAGCATCACAAACCATTCCAAGTATTTAGACAACTTGTATGTATACACATACATTTAGGCCTTTTAGATTTCAGGATTTCAGACACAATACCTGCTTTCTCATTAGGCTGAAGGTGTTGGGTGACAGCAGACCCAGGTTGAGGTCCATCAATGGCCCCTTTTACGTTAGTAAGAGCTCTAGTTACCCACCTCGGTAGAAATATACCCTTGATCTGTCATTGGGAAAGAAATTCTTCCTCACGGGTGACTGAAGCAGTAAGAGGAGCGGCGTTTGACAGCGGCCATGTATTCTATCAAAGCTTTCCATCAACTTCCACTCCAAATGCAGGGTGGGGACAACAGTCAGGCTCAATTTGCCAGAGAGGCACATAGAAACGCTCTGTCCACTGCATGCATGAAGGTGAAAGACTGAGTGTGGGTCAGGATGAATGAGGGAGAGATAAAGGAAGCTTGGGTTCAAAGGGAAAGGTACCGTCTCGAATGAACAATTTTCGGTGAGGGCAAACATATTTGACTGCACGCATGTGATTAGTCAGCACTTTGATTCCACTTCACTCTGTCTTGCATACACAGAAACACACTCAAACGTACGCGGCGAAGGCTGAGGGTGTTGCATACTAAACAACGTGTAGGTGAGATGTGAGAAATGGAGCGAAAGCAGACATTTCCAGCTCTATTTAAAACCCAGCGGGGAGGAACAATCACACCGGGCTCCAAGGGCAGGCCGGAGACGAAAGTCCTTAATCCGTAATTTTCCTTTGATTCCTGCCACATTCGGAGCACATTCACCTTTGAACACAATAGAGCAGCAGCTTTGGCATTTTATTAAAGATGTACTCTCATATGAAACATTATGGAGGTGTGACGGGGCTGCTTATGAGCTGCAGTCAAGGGGTTTTTATTCACTTTCTGATGCACTGGTCAGCTCCTTGAAATCTGACTGAAATAGTTCATCAGATGGTGCAGAAGAACTGCTAGAGAACGGTTCTGTTATATTATGGAACATAATGGAGCACTGAATAGGATGTCAAATAGTTTTATTTGTTATCTTTTTATTAGAATCTTTACAAAAGTCATTGTTATGCCAATAATTCATTAATACTTGAATATAAATCAAGCTTCAGATTTAGCAAAATTCAGATACATTTAAGGGTAACTATTTCAAAAATATGCTCTTTGTTGCTTTAATGCTTTAATAATATATAATT
>CAIGQW010053321.1:6476239-6497775 GCA_903798125.1 Danio choprae
CCAAACAAGCTATATTACCAATCATCAGCTAAGTGTGAACTCTTGAAACCCCTGTTGTCAACCCATTGTTACAAGTATGCTTTAAAACAGTGACAACTTTCGCATTTAGAGGATATACATCCAAAACGTGCAGTTTGTCATTTCAGCATAAATGGGTAGATCATAATATGTTTTGACATCACCTCATACTTAATTTTCTCATCAATTTCAAAGCATCTTGCATGTCCTGCCCCTTTCAAGACGCTTCTCATTTACTTTTCATTTAATGCGCTTGAGCTCAACCACTCTTACTGGCAAAGCTGTAGTAAATACAAAACACTATTTCCCGCCCTGTCCTCATGTTTCAGTTAAAATTACATCACACATCGAACACAAATGCACATTTTAAAGCACTTTGTGGGACCTTTAATTAGTTTTGCATTAAGTATTTAAACTTTTTTTTTAAATTTGATGCTGTCAAACCAACCTGTCCCCTGTATGAACTTGTCACAGATAATTCAGTGAAAATCCTTTCCTAGTATATGTGTATGGTCAGTGTGGTTTGGTAAGGGATGGATGTTGGGTTGCATTGAAGGTGGTTATTCAGGCTATAATTGCTCTTATTATGTAAGAGATATTTCAAAAATTATTGTTATAAAATAAGTTATGCCTCAGGTGGTGGTGTGGTAGTGACGCAGAGCACTTACGCCACAGTCACCACACCTAAAAACATTGTTCTTATGTTTGCGTTCAAGACATTTGTCATGTTTTTGTCCAGTAATCACACTTAAAGGCTTGAGCCGTTCATTCACAGATTAATGCAGTTATTACATAAAGAGGTTTCCCATGCATCCTGTATATCCTGGGAAATTACTGACAATTCCAGTCCTGGAAAACATAAAATATGAGAGAAAGCTTGAATTGTTCATTGCTAAACAATATTTCTACTTGTTCTCTTTCTGTTGAAAAAATTGTATTTATTTTTAATTTATAATAATATTTATAGAATTGTTATAAGCTGTTTTAGATTTAACGTTAATTCTCTATTACTAGTGTATGTTAGGGTGTGGTTTAATTAAAAAGTTATTTCAATTCGATATGAATATATAAAAAACTGTAATTGTATATTATTGCATTTATATATTTATTTGGATATTTGGTGTTACAGAGGGGATTTTGGACATGTATTTTAAAGATAAATATTAAGGCAATATTTAAGGTAAATATTGAGACATTTTCTATATGAACATATCTCTCAGTTAAAATTTACAGAATATTGAAATAAATAAAACTGTCAGGTTTTGTGTATTTAAGTGCTGCTGATGTGGAGATTTGGGGCTGAGTGTAGGAGAAAAAAAAATACTGCCTTAAAAAACATATATTGCAATTTAAATGTACAGACATGTATTGATGAATTGTGGCAAAAATCAATTTAAAGTGTATTTTAGAGGTTTCAAAATCCATTCGACAAAAACAAATTCAAAAAGCCCAACATTAAAAAATAAGTTTTGACTGTAGCGTCTCACCTTCAATAAATCTATAAATTAAGTAGTTGTTTTTTGTATTTTTTTTTTGTATTCTGACAAACCTGGATAATTCATATATGGATTTTATAATACACTGCCTGCCTGATTTGCTGGAATGTTCCATAATCTGAAATATTGCTTTGGCTTTTTATCCTCTTTTCTTTATCTATGATATGTTGCTTTGACACAATCTGCATTGTAAAAAAAAAAATTAAAATAAAGATGAATTGAATTGAATTAATGACAAAACCTTAACCTTCTGAAATGTCATGATAGGGTCATCCAGAATCTGTGTAGATGAAATTGTTGAAGGGCGATGTTTTCCTTTGGTCTGGATGAAGCGTTGGAGTGGTTTAGCACTCGGCAGGATTCAGTCTTGGCACTCGGCACTGTATCAACACTCTGTGTGTTTCCTCAACCTTCAGGCTGGAACGCCAGAGGGCCAGCGCAAACAAACCCACACACTTGTGCCAAAAAACAAGCCTTTCAAGCTTAAGGGAAGGTTGCGAGGCTGCTGGTGTTTTACTAACACACCGCCCCAAATTCTTGAGCCCTTGAAATGGCACTCATGGCTTAACTTCATTAGTAGGTTTAGATTTAATTACACCTCATTAAGTGTCTTTTTTTTTTTGCAGCGTACAAATATTTAATCAATTTCGAGGTGTTACGTAGCAAGGGTTTTGTAATAAGAAATGGAAATTGTCCCAGGCGGGGTTTAGATTTGTATCTGGGAACTGTAGAGCCGAGGGCTGCTGTCAGTTCAACTGCAAGCTTTTTAATCTGCCACATTGGGCGGGGGAAGCAGATGTTGGATGTCTCTTCAGCTTAAAAGTCCGGCTAAATTTGCATTTGCATTTTACCTGGATCACGAAAATGTGCATGTTACATACCTTATTGAGATTTAGCTAAAAACAATAAACAGCTATTTTACTTTCATTTAACTGACATGCAGATAACTGTTTAATCATAGCAACAGCTTTGGTTTTAAAGAATAATGAGAAATTCTCTTAAAATGGTTTGATATTTAAATATATATTTTTAAAAATGTATCTTTATTCCTTTTGCAATTTGACTTTGATGTCAGCATTCTTACATTTACATTTAGATTTAGTCATTTAGCAGATTCTTTTGTCCAAAGCGACTTACAATTGAACTTCTTCAGAAGTATTGATTTCAAATTTTCTTTAATTCATTGATATGGTATGTAACTTATAAAAGTTGTAACTGGTATGTAACTTATTAGCTTGATGTAATATCAGATTATATGTAATTCTGTTTTGTTATTTGGTTTAGTTTTTTATTTATGAGGAATATAATGAAATAACATTAGAACTGGTTAAAATTTAATGAATTTGTAATATGTGACCCTGATTTAAGGGTCTTATGTTGCACAGGTCTATTTTTTGCCAATAGCCAAATATACATTGTAAGGGTAAAAATTATAGACATTTTATGCCAAAAATCAATAGAATATTAAGTAAAGATCATGAAGCAAAATGTAGATTTCCTGTGAATTTCTTACTGTAAATATTCCAAAACCCATTTTTTGATTTATAATATGCATTATTTATTATTTAATTTAGATAACTTTAAAAAAAGACTTTGAACGCTCAGATTTTAAAATAGTTGTATCTTGACAAAATTGTGTCTTATCAATTAAACCATCGGCGGTTCATTCCGCTGTGGCGACCCCTGATAAATAAGGGACTAAGCCGAAGGATAATGAATGAATATCAATTGAAACACCAGTGGAAAGTGTATTTATTCAGCTTTCATATGATATATAAATCTCAGTTTCTAAAAATGTACACTTATCAATGTACATGTGTGACCCTGGACCACAAAAGCAGTCATATTTGTGCACTACCTGATTTTTTTCCATTTCTTTGTCTTCCTATTTTAGGATGTGTCTGGATGCACGGGACCCTTACTGTGGTTGGGACCGAAAGCAGCGGCGTTGCACAACTATTGAGGACAGCTCCAACATGAGCCAGTGGTTCCAGAACATCACTGCCTGCCCGGTAAGAGTCCAGGGCTCTCACTCCTTCATGCATGACTGCTGTTTGGACACATGTCCACCGTCTCCCACTGCAGCTTTCAAATCATTGTTGTGTGAAAGGTGCTATGCCGCATGATTGATAGCATCACTTGAGCCAGCTGCTTTTGTGGTCATTATCTTTTGGAGCTGAGATTCTGCACGCTCCAAACCTTCAAATTCACTTTTTTTTTTGTTTGTTTTTTGTTTTTCTTATTTTTTCCAGCTGAGGAATCAAACCACAGATGGTGCGTATGGGCCCTGGGCTCCATGGCAGCCCTGTAGCCATGATGATGGTGAAGGTACCAGCACGTGTCTTTGTCGATCGCGGGCATGCAATAGTCCACCGCCTCGCTGTGGAGGAAAAAACTGTGAGGGTCCCACCATTGAGGTGTCCAACTGTTCAAGGCAAGTAAAGAGTTTTCTCAAAGAATAGTTCATCCAGATCATTCCAAAAATTCTGTTGTTTTTAGGGAGCCACCTACAGGATGGATTTTTTTATGGCTGATGCTGATTTTAATAAACAACATGTCACAACTATTGGTAACTAAGTTTGCATAACAAAGACATGTACTGTATGCACTTGGACAGGCTAATTTTGGTGCCTGATTTACTTGTATGTCTGAGCTGTCAATAGAAATCAGAGGTGTAGGAAGTAGAGTTGTAAGCAAGTTACTTCCTAAAAGTAGCTAGTTACATTGAAGCTACTTTTTTCACAAAGGCATAAAATACAAAAAATCGATTAATTTAAAAAACATAAATAAAAAAAATATGTACTTTTTTACTTAAAACATTGCTATACAATTACGATACCATAGCTCAAAGGGATAGATCACCCAAAAATGAAATTTCTGTCATCATTTACTCACCCTTGACTTGTTCCAACCACTTTGATTGTTTTTGTTCTGTTGAACACAAAAGAAGATAGTTTGAAGAATTCTGGAAACCTGAAACCATTAATATATATAGTAGGACAAACCCATACCATGAAAGTCAGTGCTTACAGGTTTCTACAAACATTCTTCAAAATATCTGATTTTGTGTTCAACAGAACAAAAAAACCTGAAACTGATTTGGAACAAGTCAAGGCTGAGTAAATGATGACAGAACTTTCATTTATTTATTCATTCATTTTTCTTTGGCTTAGTCCCTTTATTCATCAGGGGTAGCCACAGTGGAATGAATCGGCAACTCATCCAGCATATGTTTTACACAGTGGATGCTCATCTAGCTGCAACACAGTACTGGGAAACATCCATACACACTCATTCACACACTCATTCAATTCCCCAATACAGCATGTCTTTGGACTGTGGGAAAACTGGAGCACCCAGAGGAAACCCACACCAACACAGGGAGAACATGCAAACTCCACACAGAAATGCCAACTGATCCAGCTGGGAGTCGAACCAGCGACCTTCTTGCTGTGAGGCGACAGTGATAACCGTTGAGCCATCGTGTTGCCCACAGAATTTTCATTTTTGGGCAAACTATCCTTTTAATGTTTTATTATGCATAGCTTTCAAGAGTCAAAGTACAAAATGGGAAAAATGTTGATTTACAATAACTTAAAATTAACTTAGATTAAGCACACAATAGCATTTTCTTTAAAAAAAAAAGTGGCTCTATTCATTCATTCATTTTCTTTTCGGCTTAGTCCCTTTATTAATCTGGAGTCGCCACAGCGGAATGAACCGCCAACTTATCCAGCATATGTTTTACGCAGCGGATGCCCTTCCAGCTGCAACTTGACCTATAACACATGTCTTTGGACATGTGGGGGAAACCGGAGCACCCGGAGGAAACCCACGCCAACACGGGGAGAACATGCAAACTCCACACAGAAATGCCAACTGACCCAGCCGAGGCTTGAACCAGCCACCTTCTTGCTGTGAGGCGATCGTGCTACCCACTGCGCCACCGTGAGGCCGGCTTGGCTAAAAATTTAATTTAAAACTCTTGCATAACATTCATTCTCCAGGTTAATTGCCAACTGTTAGAATACTTTATGGTTTTAATTTCTTAATTTAACTGTTCAACTGAAAATATTATAAATAAATGTAAAACCATAAGATTTGATAATATACTATTGTACAGTAGTATATGATTTCAGAGTAGGAAAAAGGAAAAAGTAGCTGGTGGACAAGCTACAGTGTATCATAAGTAGCTGAGCTACAGTCCAACTGCTGAAAAATGTAGCTAAGCTGGTACATGGTACAGCCAACATGCCAGGCAATCCATCAATGCATCTCTAGTTACAGCGTTTCAAACTATCTGTCTATTATTTTTCTGTACACTGCTATCCTGTATTCAAGGTGCTGAAACTGAGTTGTGTTTTTACCAGAAGTGGCAGTTCTCTCATCGTGCAGGATGTGCTGCAGGAACTGAGCACTTTAGCAAATTGAGAACGTTTCCCGATCAAAACTCTTTACCAAAGCTGTCCTCTTTCTCTTCCATCACGTCACATTAACCTTATAAAATGTGGCAGTGCTGCTTGGGAAAAAAAAGTATTTCTATATCCCAAATAAGAAAATGGGCTCTTACCTATCACTTCTTGTCAAGGCTCACCGAGATGCTCACTTTTTTTTTTTTTTCTTGCTTGATTTTTTTGTGCAGGAATGGAGGATGGACACCATGGTCGTCCTGGGGCCAGTGCAGCACAAGCTGTGAAATTGGGTTTGAAGTTCGCCAGAGGTCCTGTAACAATCCCTCGCCCAGGCATGGAGGCCGAGTGTGTGTGGGGCAAAGCAGAGAACAAAGGTATAAGAGGAAAATTATATATTTTCTTGCACGATATGGCTTGAAACATATCATACGTTTAATGAGATATTTATCAGTTGTTTAAAACATTTTAGGTAATATAATTAAGGATCCTTAAATTAGATTGAATTGACTTTCACAAGAGAAAGTTTCTTGCTTTTTAGTTTTTTAAGATGGGCTTTGTTATACTTATGGCCCTGAGGTCCTCTTATAATTTTTTTTTTAAAAGCCTTTAAAGCAAAAGGAAAAAGTAATTACTTTCTTACTTTATGTTTTATATTACCATTTTTACCCTCTGATCCTCTTTTGTGCCTTAGAGGAACACTTCACCCACTTTACTGACTTTTTTCGTACAATAAGAGTTCATAGTGGCCATGGCTATTCAGCTTCAAAAGGGATTAAAATCACTGTAAAAAGTAGTGCATAAAAACCATGTTCCATGTTATCAGAAGCCGCGATAATACATTTTTGTGGCAAACTAATTGACATTCACGTTTATGCATTTAGCAGGTGCTTATTTATCCATAGCACGTTACAGCAGAAGAACATACTGTAAGCAGGACAAGAGCCAACAATATTTATAATGTACAGTGCCAGTGTTTAACTCCATGTGTTCAGTTCCCAGGGAAAGCAAGAACTGATCGTTTGTGTAGATTCAATGCAATGTTATTATAAAAGTGTCTGCCAAATGCATGAATGTAAATAAATAGAAATGGAAACACCTACAAGTAGCCCACACTCTTCATAGATGGACGCTGCTGCAATTTCAGTAAAACTGTGTAAATACGTATAAAACTATCTGTAATATCTGTAATATCACACAAGGCATTAGTGAACTCATACTTGTGTGGTGTGACAGTGTTTCTGGATACAATACAGTCTGCACAGCATCTGTAATTTTAATCTCATTCTGTAAAAAATACTGTATATGAAAATACTGTGTTGAATTGTGCCTTGTTTGTGAACAAATACACTGTAAAAAATGAATAGCTGACTTTACTTTAAAAAAGTGAGTAAACCCGTTGCCTTTAAAGTTTTAAGTATACAATGTTTTTACTCATATTTTTTAAGTAAAGTCAACTTGTCGCTTTTAAGTAAGTTTATTTTATTAAGTAAATAATCAGTTTTTACAGTGTATAGGGTTAAATTGAAGTAAATAAAGAACTAAGTTCTTACTGACCCCATCTGAAATTTCATTAAAAATAAAGTTTTCACTCTTCCGTAATGTTGGGCTCAGGCAAAGACTGTTGCACTTTGGCCTCAGTTTAAGCTGTTTTTAGACTAACAAACAACTTTTGAGTTCTGAAACTTACATGAGTTTTTAATACAATCAGTGGTGGGAAAAGTACTAAAAAACAGAATGCAGGTTGCTGTGTTTACATGTCAAGTGAAATCTGTGTAACCCTGACTAACAAGCTTCGAGTGTCCAGCAGTTGGTGCTGCAAACCAAGTTCATGCAGCACTGACAGAAAGCATGCAATTTGTGCACATATTTGAAAACGTAACATTCTGTAGTGCATTTAGTTATTGTTTAAATTGGCGATTTTAGTCATTATGGGCATCCTTTGTCTTCTTAGTAGTCTCATGCAGTCTAAACAGTCTCTTGGCCATTGTGTATAATGATATTGCATCTTAGACACTTTTAATACTTTCAGACTGTGTATGTTTGCTGCATTTGTAAAGTGTGTTTTGAGGTTGCTTTGTCTAATGTAATTTTTATATGCACGATTTGATTAGAATCACAGAACTGATCATTCTACTTAGCGAATCATTGTAGTGAAGAACCAATAAAATGTATAAAATAGTGACTGCAGGTTGAAGGAAAATAGTGCAGTAAAAGTGCAGATACAGCACTAAAAACGTACTCAAGTTAAAGTACACACACTGTTAAAAATGTTTGGTTCCACACAATTGTTCCAGCACTAATCGATTAAGTTAACTTAATAGTTTTTACTAATTTAAGTAGATCGAACATAAAACAATTAAATTGTTCCAAAAAATTTTTATAATTTGGTATTCAACTCATTTTCATTCATTCATTCATTTTCATTTCGGCTTAGTCCCTTTATTAATCTGGGGTCGCCACAGCGAAATGAACCGCCAACTTATCCAGCATATGTTTTACGCAGCGGATGCCCTTCCAGCTGCAACCCATCTCTGGGAAACATCCATACACACTCATTCACACATATACACTACGGACAATTTAGCCTACCCAATTCACCTATACCGCATAGCTTTGGACTTGTGGGGGAAACCGGAGCACCCGGAGGAAACCCACGCCAACACGGGGAGAACATGCAAACTCCACACAGAAATGGCAACTGACCCAGCCGAGCCTCGAACCAGCGACCTTCTTGCTGTGAGGCGAACGTGCTATCCACTGCGCCACCGTAAGGCCCCTCAACTCATTTTAAATACATAATTTGAACAAACAGCAATTGGGGGCATTTAGAAACTACTTCGTAAAAGTACATTTCCTGAAAATAAACTGCTCAGTTACAGTAGTTTGAGGATTTGTAATGTGTAACTTTATACAATACAAACCCTTAAATTTTACAAAAATGTTATTTAAATGTATTATGTGATAATCTTCATTCGGCTGCAACTGTCAAATAAGCTGCGATGCACTTTAAATGTCAGTAACATCAAACATCATAGGTCTCATCAAAATTTCTTTAAGCTAACATTTCTTTTGCATTTTATCAACTCACAGCAGCCCGACTAAGACTCATGATATCAGTGAAACACATTTTTTATGCTCTCCAGATTCTGCAATGAGAAGGTGTCATGCCCTCAGCCTATCTTCTGGTCATCATGGTCTCCCTGGTCCAAGTGCAGTGCAGATTGTGGTGGAGGTGTGCACTCTCGCTCCAGGAACTGTGAGAATGGAAATAGCTGTCCAGGGTGTGCACTGGTACGTATACCTGAAGCATATACACACACACACACACACACACACACACACACACACACACACACACACACACACACACACACACTGTAGCCTTGAAGCCTCCTGCTGGAGCATGATAACCAAGCCGCTCTCCTCCTAGAAAGATACGCGTGATGTACTGTAGAAGCAGAGCTCATTTGTGATTCAGAGTAGACTGAGCGGACTAGACAAATCTAATACACTGTTTCATTGTGGAGATTTATGCAGTTCTGAGACTGTCACTTACATTAAGTTGATCATCCACCCCGCCTGCTGACATTCTTGAAGTTATTTACAGTGCATTCATCATCTTCAAAATGAAAACGAGATAAAACATATATACATAAATTTATTTGGGCATGCTTTTTGTTGCCAAGACAGAAAGGCATATGCTTGTAGAGTGCAATACTGCATGCACACTCTTTCAGCAGCTTTGTTGAAGGGATAGTTCACCCAAGAATGAACATTTACTCTTCCTCTACTTTTTCCAAACCTGTTTGAATTTCTGACTTCAGTTGAACACAAAAGAAGATATACTGAAGAATGTTGGGGGGAAAGAGCTATTGAATTTAGAACCACTTGAGTAAATTTTTGGGTGAACTATTGCTTTAAAGCGTTATGATATTGGTTTGTTATAATGCATGAAACAAACCAAACAGCTATAAGGAGGATCCATTACAAACTTTTATTGAAGAAAATGGATTAATGTTAATTAATGTTTGGGTTTTTTTTCTTAATTGTTAAGAATTGAGGGTTTTTTTCTTGTGAAGCATGTGGAACTGTTGTGCTCATTAAAGGAACTAAATTTAATTTAATTTAATTTAATTTCATTTCATTTCATTTCATTTCATTTCATTTCATTTCATTCAATTTAATTTATGTTCACTCTCTGGTTTCCCCCACAGTCCAGAGACATGCTCTATAGGTGAATTGGATTATCTAAATTGGCTGTAGTGTATGAGTGTGTGTGAATGAGAGTGTGTGGATGTTTCCCAGTATGGGTTACGGCTGTAAGGGCATCCGCTGTGTAAAACATATGCTGGAATAGTTGGTGATCAACTTTATATTCATTTGTTTATATCTTTCATAACTGGTGTGCTATAATTTCTATACAACAAAAGATTGAGACAAATCAGTTTTCTGAAATGCTCTTCTAGATGCTCTTTTGCTCTTACATTTTAAATTGGACTGATTTCTTTGCTCTCCGACCCTCTTAAGAGCTGCAATTAATTCAAATTTAATCGACTTAATTAGGACTCAAATTAACGTTCCTTGCAAAGAACCGCAACACCCCCTTGGGTGTCTAGCAAGGAGCCATTAAATTTTATTAACTGTTCACAATGATGGCACAAGGATGGCGGGACGTAGCTTCGTGCACATCTGAGAAAGTGAAGTAATGTCCCCTGTGCATGAATAATGAGCAACGATGTCATCTTCTCCCCGTTTCAGGAGTACCAAGCATGTAATTTGGAGTCCTGTCCAGAGGTGCGCCGAAACACCCCGTGGACCCCTTGGATGCCAGTGAATATAACCCAAGGAGGGGCACGGCAGGAGCAAAGAGTTCGCTACATCTGCCGGGCTCAACTAGCTGACCCTCATGAACTCCAACTGGGCAAGCGTAAGGTGGAGACACGCTTCTGCCCCAATGATGGGACGGTAACCTGCGAAACAGACTGTGAGTGTATAAACCATTTTTATCATGGGCTGCACATTATGTCATTTCAGCATTGACATTGCAATGTGTGCATCCATAAAAAGTTGCAATGTCGAGTTGCGATTATAGTTGACCAGGCACCATAGTTCAGAACACACCTGATTTGAAGTTTAACCATAATAGAATGAAAGTTTATCATTTGCATGTGTTTTAAGGCCTGTTGCTGTGTGAGCATTTCAGGCTAGTTTAAAGCATTTGGCCACAAGAAAGAATTAAGTTTGTGGTTTCAACAAAGATTAATTTTATTCAATTGTTTATACAAAGAAGACTTTACAGTGATATTTTACTGTATCTATATTTTATTTATATGTGGTCATAAGTGATTTTTTTCCCTTTGGAAGGAGTCATGTGGAAATGATGTGATGATTTACAGTGGACAAGGCTTTATAATTCACACACACACATGGTGACAAGGGGTACTGGTTTTCTGGTGCTGAAATAATACTTGTATGTTTTGTGTGGCAAAAATATGGCTCATAACAATACCTATAGATAGATAGATAGATAGATAGATAGATAGATAGATAGATAGATAGATAGATAGATAGATAGATAGATAGATAGATAGATAGATAGAATTTGTACCTCCCAAAACATTCTCATGAATTCAAAATCAACATTTTGTTTTCATCAATTCTACAAAGAACTCCTCAAACTGTTCAAATATCAGAAAAAAACATGTAATATTCCTTACCAATTTATAATATGTGTACTCTATCTTTATTCTTGTAGTTGTCCCTTTTATTACAATCTCAGCATTTATTGCACCCATACCTCACCTCTTATTTTTTTTCTGGATTTTCATATAGCATACTTAGCTGACCCCAACACAAAATTTAGCTGTTGTTTTTTTCCTTCTTTCCTGAAAGTTATACTGTATATTGGACCACTTATAAAATATTAAGAGGGAAAGAGGGAGTAACTCTAATAGCAAAGTAAGCATGGTTTTCCTCTGTCCATGTTTTTGGAATGGATTTTCATGCGATTTGCGCACATACCATCCTTCGACCATCAGAATTTTTGCATCACGTACACCTGCCAAGACTTCCCAGAAAACCATAAAGTACTCTTTATTTGCCTTATTGTATTCATCTATGCTTGTAATGTGTTCATTATATTTTAATAGAATATTATTATTAATATTTAATAATTATATTATTTCCAAATGGAGCAATTCAAGTCATCTGGTGAAGATCATATCATATCATATTGTATCGTATGGTATCTTATTGTACTGTATCGTATCATATCATATCATATCATATCGTGTCGTGTCGTGTCGTGTCGTGTCATGTCATGTCATGTCATGTCATAATATATATTACAGAAAAACTAAATAAAGGCAGTGTGGTTTATCATGTCAATGTTGTGCAGCCCTAATGCACACCCACACATAAATTATCAGATCTGACTTTAGTGAGCAGATCCTGCTGGCTCAATGACAGTTCAGGGCCACAGTTCAGCACTTGCCCACTTTGCGCATGTCGGGCGCCACATTGATTAACTGTAACGTCTGAACTCGAGGGAGGTCAACCACTTGCGTTGCACATAGAATGCGTTAGAGACAAGAGAGTGTCAGAATTCACCTTGTGCAGGTTGCTGTGACTAGAATGCTTTGTCAGAGATGATGTAAAACACAGCATGACATTGGTGGTTTATTTAAGTGACCTTGAGTTACACAGGAAAAAGTGGCTGCTTGAAATAACATACTAATAGAGTGCTGCAGTGATGACATGTTTTTGATGGCCGACCCAGAAGATCACATCACCCTGGTTCCCCTGACAAAATCTCAAAAGAATGTTCCCATTGGTTTTTAGATTTTAAGAGATAAAACATCATGTGCAACAATATTCCTTTTGAAGCATAAACATTCATTCATTCATTTTCTTTTTGGCTTAGTCCCTTTATTAATCTGGGGTCGCCACAGCGGAATGAACCGCCAACTTATCCAGCATATGTTTCACACAGCAGATGCCCTTCCAGCCGCAACCCATCACTGGGAAACATCCAAACACACTTATTCACACACATACACTGTGGACAATTTAGCTTACCCAATTCACCTATACCGCATGTCTTTGGACTTGTGGGGGAAACCGGAGCACCCGGAGGAAACCCACACGAACACGGGGAGAACATGCAAACTTCACACAGAAATGCCAACTGACCCAGCCGAGGCTGTGAGGCGATTGTGCTACTCACTGCTCCACCGCGTCGCCGGAACCATAAACACCATCAGTAAAAAGCTAAAGGTGGTTATAAATAAACTTCGCCATGGTCAACTTTTAACATCACTTTATTTGAAAGATTTTAACTGCAGGTTTGCCGTTTACTGTGATTACCCTGACATCCTGGACCTGTATTCACAAAACATCTGAACTTTTTTCCGTTTTTAAAATAATTGATAGCCTTTAAGAATTTTTTATGCTTTTATTGGTGTCCTCTTAACTATGGGTAAAATTTCACAGATTTAAGAAGAAATAGTCTTAAAAAATCTTAAGTCTTAAAGATATAGGACTGATATGCACTTTATTTTTAAGACTTTATTTTTTTAGATTTTTAGAACTACTTTTAGCCTTAAGCTGTTTTGTGAATACGGGCTTTGTTGGAAATGGTGGAAATAAAATAAATATAAATGGTGAAAAATAAGCATGAATCACAAAATACAGAAAACTAATAATTGACATATCTTTTACAGTGTATTATAATGTTACACTGTGTAGTACAATACAGTGCATACAGTAATGTTATTCTTATAGTTATAGTATTGTTATCATCCTTGGCATCCTTGGTCATTAGCAATGACAGTGGGCAGGGGGAAAAAAGCTGACAGAAACTAGTCAAGTGGTAAAGAGCAATCTATGTTTTACAGCTCTTGTTGAGGAGCTTCTCAGGATGCCCGGTGTCCGACTGTCAGGCTCTGGCTGGTCATCATGGGAGATGTGGTCAGCTTGCACTCAGGAATGTGCCAAAGGCTACCGCACTCGCAAACGCACCTGCACCAGCACAGACGGCAAAAACATTCCCACTGCCTGTCGAGGATCGCCAGTAGAATATCAGGACTGCAATCCTCAGCCCTGTCCAGGTAAACACACAAGCTCAGAAACATGTATATAAACACAAGCACTGGTGAAATGCGATTTTACATAGGCAAATGAAAATATGCACATCAACATTAATATGACTCCCACATATGCTCATAATCAAGGTAGTTGCTCATCATGATGGGAAAACCTCTGCTTCTATTAGAGTGTGTGAAGTGTATTACTGATTTCATTAGCTAATGGAAACATGAAGCCCCATAGGGACCTGCTGTGCTCAGATTAAGAGGTTTCACCATATTCCAAACAGTCATGAACTCAAGGTTAAATCGAGTGCTTTTTTTTTCCTGATTTAGAAATCACAAGATCAAATCACATTCCCAGAACTTTAAATGTGGCATGTGAATTGCAATAAAATGACATCAAACTTAATTGCTAAAATAACTATAGTTTAGATGTAAATTACAAATGACAAAAACCTGCCACCAAGCTTATTTTCTGTAGGTGAACAGGAAACTGCTGTTTGATTGCTGAGATGTTTTCTTTCTTTCCTTTTTTTTTGCAAAATGTTAGAGTTTGTGATTGCTCGGTTGTTGGGGAATGCTAACAGACCATTTAAAGTTGTTAACAGAGCATTTAAAAGATGTGAACACTCACAGTGAATACTCATTGTCACAATAGACAATTTAGGGTTGATAACAGATAATTTAGGAGTGCTCACTGAGAGTTTAGGGATGTTAGTGTAACAGAGGCCAGCTAGTAAGTGCTGTGCAGGTAAACCTCACTCCTCTGACCTCTAAAAGGTGCTCTAGTGACAGATGCTAGAGGCTATGGTATTTAGCCTCCTTGTTAGATCAACCGACTCCCATGCGGAAAGTGGCCGGTTCGATCCCAGCCCGGAGCGGGTTGGGTGGTGTAGGACCGGCGGGGTTACACTAACAGACATGATTAAAGATGCTAACAGAGAGTTTACTGAGGTTGACAAACAGTTTAAGTCTGCTAACATTAGAGTATGTTACAGTATGTGATTGCTAGGTTGTTGGGGGATGCTAACAGACCATTTAAGGGATAAGAACACTCATAGGATGCTAATAGACAATTTAGGGTTGATAACAGATAGTTCAAGATTGCTCACTGGGAGTTTAGGGATGCTAACAGGCAGATTAAAGATGCTAATAGACAGTTTAGGGACACTAACAGCTTATGAATTCTAACAGACCGTTTATGAAAGCTAAAAGACAGTTTGAGGATGCAAATAGACAGTTTAGGAATGCTAACATGCATTTTAGGGATGTTAACAGACCATTTTATAGTGCAAAAAGTGTTTAGGGATGCTAGCAGATACAGTGGTATAGAAATGATAACAGCTGATGCTGACAGATAGTTTACGGATGTTAACAGACAGTTTAAGGATGCTAACAGACAGATTAATAGAGGCTTTTCCCCAGTTATTATAGTTCCTCTTAAACAAACACAGGGGTTTATTAGGAGTCTGAAACACCATACTTCACCTTTACAGTCACTCTGAAAGTTACCAACAGATGGTTTATGTGTTTCTTTAGGCATTGACAGCAAAT
Source organism: Danio choprae (assembly GCA_903798125.1). Classification (NCBI taxonomy): domain Eukaryota; kingdom Metazoa; phylum Chordata; class Actinopteri; order Cypriniformes; family Danionidae; genus Danio; species Danio choprae. The sequence continues at coordinate 6,491,807 of CAIGQW010053321.1, forward strand.
TGCCAAAGCATTGTCCATTCTAAACTCTCTCTCTGAGTGTGACAATGAACATCCCTAGTATTTGCTATGCTGTTTTCCCACTCAGGCAGAAAAGGAAAATGAGATTAAAATAACAGAGCAGAATGGAAGTGGGTAGTGCACATAGATTCAAACACATCACTGACATCAGACCAACCAATTTAATCATCATTTTGACCTCAGTGTTGCTCTCCAATCCAATGCCCAGTTTTTTCCTGAGGTTGCTGGACTCACTGTGATTACGATCAGTCTGCCTTCGCACTTCAGTCATGGCCCAGTACACACATGCTAATCCACTGAAGTTAAATGGTGCTTTCTAGTGCAGAGAGAAGGCGCCACCCCTAACCTTCTCCTCCATCAGTCTGATGAGACATTGAGAGGATGGTGGCAGGGCTGTTGAAGTGGGAGAAAACTGCACAACAGCAATGCTTCAGTCATTGGGAATCTAATTTAAAGGGGTAACTGTAATTTGGCTGATTTCTGGCCGGGAGACCATCTTGGACCAATAACAAATGAGTTGGTTATATCAGCTTAAGATGGTCAAGCTGTTTTTTTGGAACATGATGACCAGCTGGAGTCCAGCCACCTGTTTAATCTAGATTTTTTAGCACGGATAAACAAAGAAAAGGAGGAGAACAGCTGGCGTTCAGTGTTAACAAGTCTCAAGTGTTTGGTGAGGAGCTTTGCAGAGCTGTTTGGGACTCGGAACAGACCCATGCGACATTCTGTCCTGAACTCTGAATGTCTGGATCACCATCACATCCCATAACAGATGTTTGCTTGCCTTGTCCGCCTTGTGAGAATTTCCAATCATGTCTGTCCATCCCCTGGATTGTTTTATATGTTTGCCTGTTTGATTGATGTTGTTTTATGCCTGTGTTCTGTGCATTGTGTTTGCATCCTCTACTCCGTACTTTTTTGTTTGTGCTGCATTTGCGTCCGCTTATCTGATGCTTGGATGATTGTGTCCCCCTGCTTGCCTGATTGTTTTGTGTTTGTCTATGTATGTTGTATTTGTCCGTGCGTATTTGGTCTATGCAGTTAAAGGCGCCTGGTCTTGCTGGTCATCATGGTCGCAGTGTTCAGTTCCCTGTGGAGGCGGACACTACCAACGAACACGCACATGTACAAGCCCTGCCCCTGCCAATGGAGGGGACATCTGCATCGGCTTGCACACAGAGGAGGCCCTTTGCAACACGCAAACTTGTGATGGTAAGATCAGCTCCAATTCAATAAACTATTAGAAAAAAATGTTGTTTCAAAGCTCTCCAGCACCACCTCTGTCTGTAAGCACAATGTGATGTGCTATCTGTCCATCAACACTCGATATTGCCATGTAGTTTCTACACTGCTAAAAAAAAAGCCCATTTTACTCTAGCCTGGTTGACCAGCATGGGCATTTGCCAGCAAATTATGTGTGTGACCAAGTTGCTAGCTGCAGTTCACTTTGCGGCCACTAGTACTATAATAACCATAGCTTTTGAATTCTAAATACAGCCTATAGGCAAAATTAAGACTTTTTCTTTTTTTTTGCATTTAAGTGTTTAAGTAAAATGTTGTTTTTTTTTTCTGTAAACTACTGAAAACATTTGTTTTTCCAAATGTTTATTGTCATTTAGAGCATTTATTTTGCATAATATAAGGTGGCATGTTTTTAGACATATTCATATTAATTTTTAAACAGAACTATACCAATGTTGGGGCCTCACAGTGGCGCAGTGGGTAGCACGTTCGCCTCACAGCAAGAAGGTCGCTGGTTAGAGCCTCGGCTGGGTCAGTTGGCGTTTCTGTGTGGAGTTTGCATGTTCTCCCTGTGTTGGCGTGGGTTTCCTCCGGGTGCTCCGGTTTCCCCCACAAGTCCAAAGACACGCGATATAGGTGAATCGGGTAGACTAAATTGTCCGTAGTGTATGAGTGTGAATGGGTGTGTATGGATGTTTCCCGGAGATGGGTTGCAGCTGAAAGGGCATCCGCTGCGTAAAACATATGCTGGATAAGTTGGCGGTTCATTCCGCTGTGGCGACCCCGCTGGGGCTGGGGTGAGCAAATCATTCTTAAAATGTCCAAATGAGATTTGTCAAGAACATGAGAAATGACAAATACATACAATTTAGCCACTAAATCAAAAAGATATATATTTCTGTGAGATAAAGCATAGTTCTGGTGTCATTTACTCAAACTCCTGTCATGCCAAAACTCTTTCAAAGTTCTTTCTTCTCTGGGACTTAAAAGACAATCATTTAAAAAGTAATGTCTCTTTTTTGTCTGTTTTTGAAATAAATAAAATCATAAATAAAACCATTAATAATGCTCAACTATGAACTGTGCCTTTAAGAAACTTGGCGACCACAATAGCCTACTCAACACAATATTTGCTGATCTTTCCTTTTCAACAGGGTAGCTTATTTATGGCCAGGTGATTATCACGGCATCACCGAAGGCATGATTTCAAACCCCTCAATCCCCAGAAACACATTCTTTAGATTCAGAAAGGGCTTTCTGGGTCCTCCAGGCTAGAGATGGCATATATATGTGACCTGCATGCAGATAGAAGCTGTGTGTTTGTAGTGACAGTGTGAAGCTCTCTTGTGACGATCGGTTTCTAGCCTTTAAAAAATCATCTGTCCTTTTCAGACAAAACTGAAATATTTATAAAGAATCGTGCGCAAATGCCCTGTGGCTTTAAAAAAATACCACTTTTGTTTTGCCTCTGGCTTCCAGATTTCAAAGCTCAACTTCAAGCTGTCATTATCAGAACCTGTTTAATTATCACTCAAACAATATTAAGTGCCTTTAAAATATTTACCCATCATTCCATCTGATATTAAAAGCAAAATTAGAATTCAACAAATTCTAGAAACATTAACCTTCAGATAGAGTTCTTCATGACGTGTCGTTTGCTTCAGGAAAATAAATGAAGATAATGTAGAAGATATGTGTGCTGCCTTTTATCGTCATTAACAGAAATGATATATTTTCAAGTCTTTGCTGATATTAAAGTCTTTTGGATCATAGATTTAAACATTTGTCCCCTGTTGGCCCCCTTCATGAATGACAGATTTGATTCTGAGAGAATGATAAAGCTGCTTGCGATCTAGACAAGCATGTTAAAAGCTGAAACATGAAAGGAATGTGAATATTTACAGCTTGGATTTTCCCAGCAAACAAATACATTTTAAATCAAAGTTTCTTCTAAGTAAAGTTCTCGGTACACTTGCTCTGAAAGTGTTGCCTCAGACTGTGATTATTTTTACCTCCCCGTGTGAATCTGGTGGTGTTTGTTTCATGTGTGTGGGTGGGCTTTTGAGTCGGCAATGCTCTAGATAGATGGCTGTCTGAACTGTGAGGATGGCCAAAATTGCAGCGCTCTATTTAAACATTAAAGCTCTGTTTTTCATCCCAAGGTTTTGCTATCATTTTCTCATCGTTATGTTGTTCCAGACTCTTATGATTTTCATTCCTTTTTGCACCAACAAAAGGAGACATTTTAAAAGTGCTGATGTCTCTTTGTGCAATTGATAAGAGCTTCAAAATGCACCCAAATGCGTCCATGTAATGCTGCAAGTGGCCAACAGGTGTAAATGGGGTCTAAAAGTTTTTCAACCACTTTGACAGTATTACACCTAAAAGCTGTACCTGGCCCAAATCACTGCATAAACTGTTTCAGACTGAAAGAGTCTGACCTGATGCCATTTATTTTGAACCCGCCTGGACCCAAATGTAAGCGTGACTTAGTGTGGAAATTTATAATTCATTTTACAAGTCGCCTAGACAAGTCGCCTAACAGTTGGGTTTTACCATTTTTTTTATCCATTCAGTCGATCTCCAAGTCTTGTGAGAGGACTTTTAGCTTAGCTTAGAATAAATCATTAAATCGGATTTGACCATAGCATCTCGCTCAAAAAATTCTAAAAAAGAGTTTTGGATAATTTGCTTTTTAAAACTTTGCTATTCTGTAGTTGCATCGTGTACTAAGACTGACAGAAAATTGACCATTGCTATTTTCTAGATTGATATGGCTGGGAACTACACTCCAGTGTAATAATCAAGGAACTTTGCTGCCATACCGTGGTTGCTGCAGACGCAATAATATTACACAGCACCTGAAAATAGTATATATTTTATATTATATATAGTGTAATATTTTACTGCGTAAATAAACAGCGCTGCATAATATCAGTTCGCCTGCTGCAGCCTTGGCACAACAGCAAAGTTCCTTGATTAACACATAAGATAATAGTATAAAAAGAGTAGAGTTCATATTGACCTAGAAAATAGCAACTTTTCATTTTCAGATGGTCTCATTTAAAAATGGCAAAACCTGAGTTAATAAGTTAATTTACCTATTTAATTTAATTTAATTTGGTATTGGCTGCCTTATGGATACAAGTTATTTGGTTGGCTTTCAATTGTGACCAGTTGATGGTAAATATAGCTTAATGTAAACTCAATAAAAAATGTAATCGATAGTCTAAAAAGTCATGACTTTGCTAGCGTTGTCTGCAACACTGTTTACCTAATCTCCAGTGAAAGGCTTCTTTAAAATATACAAATAAAAAAATGAAAGAAAAGAAATGCTCTTCATGTATTTCATTTAAAACGTTTGCATTCACTGTGTAATGAATTGTGTGGGTTTTCCTGATGGGTCTCATATCTTTAAGATGGATTTCTATGTGACTTTCAAAAAATGCTCTTAAGAAAAACAAACAAATAGGGGCTGAAGTGCTGAAATGTCAGTCAATAATCACTCATTGATGATCACTCTAACCTAATTACATCTTAAAGGTCTTATCTGATCTATTTGGAAAAAAAATCCACATTTATTTAAAAAGAGACCTGAAGCGACTAATATCAAAACCAATTGATGTCCAAGGCTCTCATCAAAGTTTTAAACAGTTTTATATATATATATAAGTGAACATCTTTAGTGTAAACTGTATGATTGAATGCACTGTATACTTCCAATCCACGTGCTGCATTCAGAGCTTGACAAAATACGAGAGAAGGTACATAACGAAATCTGAAAACAAGTGGTAACAGGAGACATATCAGAGACCATGTGAATACCAGATAAAAATAGCAGTGTATCAGCTCACCATTTGTAATCAGATCAGTGAAATCGCAGGTAGGGCCAGTGAGTTTAAGTTGAGAACTGGATCACTGGAGCAGGGCCAGACAGAATCTGAGGAATCTCAAACTTTTTTTCTATTTCTATACAAACTTTTGTTAAAAAAATATTATTTGTTAATAGTAAATATTCCTATAAATTTATATGTATTCATTTATTAATAGTATGCGGATTTATGCTGAATTATATTGAGAGCAGAGGAGCTGAAAAAACTCTTCTTATATTTTATTTAAGGTTTACAATGCAAAAATAATAAGAACAACTTCATATTAAGCAGTATGATAAAAAAGGTGATGAGGTGGCGCAGTGGGTAGCACAGTCGCCTCACAGCAAAAAGGTCGCTGGTTCGAGCCTCGGCTGGGTCAGTTGGCATTTCTGTGTGGAGTTTGCATGTTCTCCCCTTGTTGGCGTGGATTTCCTCCGGGTGCTCTGGTTTCTAAAGAAGTCTAAAGTCTAAAGACATGCGGTATAGGTGAATTGGGTAAGCTAAAATTGTCCGTAGTGTATGTGTGTGAATGATGTGTATGGATGTTTCCCAGTGATGGGTTGCAGCTGGAAGGGCATCCGCTGCGTAAAACATATGCTGGATAAGTTGGCGGTTCATTCCGCTGTGGCGACCCCAGATTAATAAAGGGACTAAGCCAAAAAGAAAATGAATGAATGAATAATATATATATATATATATATATAAATATATTTATATTTACATTTTTAATGCACATTTATAATTTTTATAATATAAAAAAAATGGTTTTATATTTATAAATATAAACATTTATAATATTTAATTTAAAATTAAATATTTTTTATATATAAAATATTT
>CAIGQW010053321.1:6502775-6521115 GCA_903798125.1 Danio choprae
TATTTATTTATTTATTTATTTGTTTATTTATTTTACATATTGTTGCTTCTTTGCAGTTCTATGCTTCTATACATAATGTACAGGATGACCAGTATATGAAAAAAATCTGCTATCATTTTCAGTACCCATTTTTTTGTCTACATTAACTTCTACTTCAATGTGAGTCTGCTTTGACACAATCTACATTGTAAAAGCGCTATAGAAATAAAGATGAATTGAATTACAATTTAGCAGACACTGATTTGTGCCACTGGAATAATCATTCCATAGTCACCTTTTCTAAGGAAGTTCATAGTATACCCTTCATCGGTTCATGCATTCCCTGGCTATCAAACCCAAGACACAGCTATTTCCAGCATCATTCTTACTGCTAGAGCTCAAGTTTAGATTCTGACGCACAACTTGTTGACAGCTCCTTCTCTAGATGGATGTCTCCTACGCATCTTGAACCACGATCACAGTGTTTTTAAGATGATGTGTCAAGTTGAAAGATGTTCGTCATCAACCCATCCTGTGTGAACAGCCCTTAACTATACATCTCCATATCTCTCCACAGCTATTCTTCCGGCATCCAGCTATGAGAAGGACCAGCAGTGTGGAGGTAAGTGCTTCGCCAGATTTGTTTGCATTGAGTGCATGTTAGTATGCGCACGTGCATGCATGCTGTCGTGAATGCTCAAAGACATGTATTAGTGTGCTGCTTGTGTGTGGTTGTCACCTCAGCTCTTTCCCATCCCAAAATCAGCAAGAAATGGCATTGCTAATAAGTGAACATCACCATTGCTGATTTTTTTTTCCATGTGTCGTGGCTCCTGCTGCGCTCCCATGCAGAGGTGCTGCCTTTTCCAGTCTATCAAACACAAGAAAGGGCGCAGTGGTGCATTTTAGGTTGCAGATCCAGACCACATGGGGCAGAGATGATGCCTGAGTGCCAGTTTGGTGGTTCTCCAGGTGGCAGCACATATTAACCATCATGCTCCAGCTGTGGTGCTCTCCTGAGTGATCGTTGTCCAATTAGAGCAGTTCATGACGGGGTATAACAGTCGCTCTCCTCAATCACATTTTCGCACTCATTACGGGTCAAACCGGCAGGATGCCCGGTCCGTCACATCGACCGGCTAATCACAGCGCTGTCCCTCGGTACTGCATCATTCAGCCAGACGCTCTCTAGCACCTGGTTGACGGCTGTGGGACATGTAGCGTTAATGATGAGGGATGCAATTCTACTGACATGAGGATTTTAAATAAAAGGGCTTTTTTAGTGAATGAGAGTGCCAACATATTACAGTTGTTTACAGACAAATGGTTGCGGTAATGTTGGTTTCTCTTGTTCCCCCAGGGTTCACTCTGCTCCACCTGATAGCGACAGGTGTGTCGTGTTTTCTTGGTGCGGGTCTGCTGTCTTTCCTGGTGTATGTTTACTGTCAGCGGTTCCACAAGCCCTCGCAGGAGTCTGCCGTCATCCATCCCACCACTCCCAACCACCTCAACTACAAGGGCAACACCACACCAAAGAATGAGAAATACACACCCATGGAGTTCAAGGTCAGTTGACCAAAAAAAGGTATTACAATTAAAACTGATTATGGTCAATTCAAATCAAAACTACTTGAGTATGTTTTGGGTTTTGTTGATCATGTTGCTGCGTTCAAACTCACATCAGACTCAAACTCAAATCACCAACTGAGTAAATAAAAATGATGAAATAAAATCCAGCAAGCATTTTGTATATATTTAAAAGAAGTCTAATAGATGTTGAAACAATTGATGTCTTGGCTAAAGCAAGTCTAAATTTGGGCTGTCAGTGAAAATCTAATAGACGTCTAACAGTCCAAAACTATACTAGTCATCAAGAAGACAGCAATGAATGACTGCACATGTGAATATGTGTATTTGATCTTTTGGACTATTATATTTTCACGGACAGTCTTTATTTTAGCATGGACATCTATGTTTAGACATCTATTAGACATCTTTTAAACATAAAATTGCTTGAGAAAATGAAGACTGAATGAGTCCAAATGTAAGTAATTGTTCTTTTTGCCAGCACTATATGGGAATGTTTTGTATATTTATGTTTTCTTTTATTTCATAAGTTTTACCTGAGATCTTTGTAACATCTTGCAGAGTCACATACCTGTAGGTCTATTGCAGTTCTCAGGGATTTCTTCTCCAGTGGCTGTTTTTGTTCACAATGTGCAAGACATTTAGTCAGATGTGCAATGAATTATGGAATGTTATTTTGCAACATTCTATTTCTCAAATAATCCTGTAATATGTGTATCATGGTTTCCATATTGGGCCATTAACATTAATAATGACCCAATATATATATATATATATATATAAAAGTCAATTTCTGAATAATAATGTGACACTAAAGACTGGAGTAATGATGCTGAAAAATCCACTTTGGTATCCCATGCTGTAAATAAAAAGCATTTTTAAATATTTGAAAATATGTTCATGTAAACCCTGTAAAGATTTGAAAATATGTTTTAGGTTTTTGATCAAACCAATGCAGCTGTAGTGAGCATAGAAGACTTAACTTGATTCCAGGCTCTTGTACAGATGTGCATATATTTATGTGATGTCAATATGCAGCCTTTTGATTGATCTTTGATGGATTTAAATTTATGAATGCATATTTAAAAGAAAGAAAAACATTTAGTGAACACTCAAACGGCAGGAATATGTAGAACTTTGGAGATGTAATATGCATATAGATCTGTGCAGATGTTCGGTGAGCCTGGGGATAAGATTCTAATGTAGATCTGGACAAGATCTCTGGCCTGAGAAGCGCACATAAATCTCTGTGGAGTTTTGCAGTTGCATGTCCTGTTCAGGATGCTCAGTCAAACAGATTTAGAGAGTACCATTAAGCGCTTGCCCAGCATATACTACTTTTCATGGAAGTGCATTTACCAATCTGGGCTGCTATTAAAAACTAGCCCAAAAGTAGTCCAGTTGCATTCCAGGGTTGAGAGAGTGACCCCCTTCATTGAAACTTTGGGAGAAATCAAGTCCCAGGAGGTTTCTGTTCAGTTTAGCTCAGGTTTTTGACTAGTTTGACTAGGATGATATAGATCAAATTATTTATTGTAACATAAATATGATAAAAAATCATCTGAAACACCAACATAAAATGTTCAAATTTGCACATATTATTGCGTAATCTTAAATAGGCTGCAATTTTGTTTATTTAAACACCCTTTATTTTTCTCCATATTTGTAACTATTAAGAGTACCAATGTTCCAAAACCCACAAGAGTCCCTGAGCAAAACTTTAGCATTTTTTTATAACTCCACTTTGATTGTTCACAAGGATTTGCTAATCGTTATGTTTATATGCAAAAAGTAAATCTTACATAAAATTGTCCTACTAACAGCTTTTTCCCTATTGGCCTCTGAATGCATTTATTTTAGTTTGGTGCAAAAGTATGCATGTTAACATTTTTAGCTGTTCGATTTCGCTTCTAGTTGTCTTTAAAACTCAGCACTAGACTGGTGCTCACTTCTCACAGTCACAATAAAGAGCAGCTAAATACATCAGGGGAGTTTTAGGACAAAAATATGACAAAAGTACTGAAAACATTATATTCAGCAGTTTACATATGTCTGTTGGCTCATTACAAATGTACATGTCTTTTTCATCATTACTAACATTTACAGAAAATTTCACAATATGCACAAATAAATATAGACGTTAAACTAATAAAAGATACAGTAAAACAGAACTTGTTTTGGGTGGCACTAAATAAACGCAGAATTCAAATTTAGTGTTCTGACTAATGAGATAACTTTACTTCATGGCCATGCATGGCTGCCGGATTTCAGAATAAGAGTACCACATACATTGAAAATATAATAAGCTGTGTTATAAATGATTGTAGAAAAAAATAGTATTAATGTAATCTCACTAGGAAACATTGTAGCCAATCAAACACTACCTTGGGCATGCATATTAAATGATCCCATGTCAAACGTCACATTCTGTGTTTTATTCCAACTGTCCTGTTTTTCACCTGGATTTTTAACTTGCGGGTTTACAGTACATGAGAGAATCTTATTATTCAGCTATACCTAGGAATATCCAGATTTTTATTCTATGGCACCTTTAAGTGCTAAGTACTTTAACATAACTAATAAGTAGCACGTTTCCCCACAGATGACCAAGCAGAAACGAAAAAAAGTTGTGAGCAGTCAAGGAAGCAAACTCTGTAGGAGAACACACTAGTTTGTTTTGTCCAAAATGAGAATCACTAGATAACTGATAGTTTGGAGATCACCGCTGGTTTGGGTTTCCCTGCGGCCGCTTGTTTAGCCGGCTCTTCTGGCTGCATGCAGCTCCTGGCACACACTCCATCTTTATTAATGGGCTCCATTAGGCTGTTTAAGCAGCAGCCGCTCAGTGGACTCCCACAGCTGGTTGTGACTGATCGTCAAGCTCATCCAATTAGTTTGGCTCGGCTCGCTCTCCCTCCACCTCGTGTCCTTGCTGTGACACCTGCGCGAGCCTTTTGCCACTTTTTCCATCGATCTTCTGCATGACCAGTACTCACTCCAAACTCATTACGAGACTTGGGCAATGCGGCTGGATCAAGAAAAAATTACCCACTGCAAAAGTCTGTCATTGACTACGTTTACATGGACATCAGTATTTTATTTATTTGCCTTAATCTGAATGAGACAATAATATGATTAAGGTATTTACGTGAGTTGTTTTTTGAATGTTCCTTTTATGCTCCCATTTTACGTTACAGCACATAGTTCGATTAACGTCATTACGTCAGCATTCGATGCTAGTTTTCTCAGAACAACAGTTCGTTTTCATCATGGCAGCATTTCTGATTTTGCACATTTTGTTTTTTTATTTTGTGACAAGTTCAAAAGCAGTTAATTTCTCATACTATGCGTGCAAACAGACGACGGCGGATACAAATTCTTAAGCAACGGCCACCTCTGCCATTTTATTCACTAGCTTTTCATTCATGCTCCCTGTGACAAACTCGGAGGTACTGAATGAGAGCATTGTCATCGTTTCCCGCTCGTACCAAAAATGTGCTCCCTTGCTTGAAGCCATTCTTATTTGTTTTTGTCGTCAAATGTCTGATAACTGCCCTGTGTGTGTGTGTCCTGTCGCAAAATGTAGCCAAAAGTACTACAAAACCGTAATAGTTTGATTAAGGTGTTTACATGTCTGTACTACACTTCAATAATGCCACTAAAATAGGAATACTCCACATGTCTTAATTCAATTTCTGTTTAGTTTGATTATGATTTTAGTCGGATTAAGGTCAATCACTGTTTACATGGTAGACTCTTAATTAGACTATTGTCTTTCTTGTATTAAAATCGGAGTATAGGTGTCTATGTAAACGTACTGACTCAGGCCTCTGTCCGTGCATTCCCTGGGCACGTCAGTGTGCAGATGGCTGTGTGATATTAACCGTGTGACACGGAGGCTTTCTGATTGATGGGTGTTTGAATAAGCATCCATTGAGAGCTACATGGTTAATCAGGATGAATATTCTGATTTTGCAGAGGAAAGCGTTTGTCGAAAGGCTGCTGAAGATGCCACAGTGTAATTTTGTACCATAATAGCAGGCAAACATTCCCTTCGCTTGTCACTCATTGACTCTTGGATAAAAAAGCAATTTCATCTGTCTTGTTCGGACTGAGAATGGAGATCTCAGACCCTTTAGAGCTATTGTTTGCAAGGTATTGAAAACTATAATTGTTGCACAGCAGATCTCGGCTACGGTGAGTCACTCGAATCAATCTTGAGCGTTCATCGCTGCACTCCCGCAGTAACTGAGCAACAGCATTTTTTTTTTTGTAGCTAGACAAATGATATTTTTCCAGAAACTACATTTCACAAACACACACTACATTTCATCCATGACCCAGAAGTTCAGCACTTTTGAATTATCTGTGGATTCCATTCAGTGGTGTGTTACATAATTAAAGGTGCAGCGTGTAAATTCTGCTCCACGATTGACACCAAACAGAATTGAGAAAAATTGTCTTATTTTTTTGATTTCTTCCCATTTTGGATCAAGGATTGCTATGCTGTTGTAGTCTATGAGTTTCATTATAAATGATATTTGGTTTACTGCATATCAAAAGTAACAAAGCTCATTGGGATTTGTTAGACTGGGGGCATGATACAAAGTTTTATTCATCTAATTGTTTTTTTAATGCTTTCAAGAAGGGCGGCACGGTGGCGCAGTGGTTAGCAACATCGCCTCACAGCAAGATGGGCCAGTTGGCATTCTGTGTGGAGTTTGCATGTTCTCTCCGTGTTGGAGTGGGTTTCCTCCGGGTGCTCCGGTTTCCCCCACAATCTAAAGACATGCGCTATAAGTGAATCGAATAAAGTAAATTGGCCATAGTGTATGGGTGTGTGTGTGTGTGAATGCTAAAGTGTATGTGTGTTTCCCAGTACTGGGTTGCTTGAAGGGCATCCGCCACGTAAAACATATGCTGGATAAGTTGGCGATCTTTTGCACTGTGGTGACCCCTGACAAATCAGGGACTAAGCTGAAGAAAAATCAGCAGCGGATGCCCTTCCAGCCGCAACTCATCACTGGGAAACATCCATACACAATCATTCACACCCATACACTACAGACAATTTAGCCTACCCAATTCACCTGTACCGCATGTCTTTGGACTTGTGGGGGAAACCGAAGCACCCAGAGGAAACCCACGTGAACACGGGGAGAACATGCAAACTCCACACAGAAATACCAACTGGCCCAGCCGAGGCTCGAACCAGCGACCTTCTTGCTGTGAGGCGATTGTGCTACCCACTGTGCCACCGCGGCGCCCCTATAAAGTTTCAGAGTTTTTTAGTATTTCAACTGAAAACTGCATAGACTAAAAGATCAAGAGTCTGTGCGTGTTAACTACACATACTTCTGAAAACAATATGAGTGCTAATCAAGCTCTAATAGTTGCAGTTGCAAATAAGATGGTTTCTTCTTTTTTCTGATGGGGATTGTTGTTAATGTCCACTTTGTTCTCATGCGAACTACAAGTACAGACATCACACAGAAAATACTGTAGAGTGTATCCAATCATATGAAGATTTCATAACTCCTAAAGCGTTTCCAATATCGTATTCCATTTGCATCAGATGTACCGTTAGTGGTCAATGGATGTTTGAGGGTGACACTACAAGTGCACTGCTGCTTTAACACATTAACCCTTAAATGTAACCTTGGGACTATAGCAACTCATGATGCCATTCACTATCTGCTTATGTCAAAGTGAGTTTCTACAATACAGCATGCAGAATCGGTGTCAGTCGTCAGTAAAATAGAGCATTCAGATTGTCTGGTACAAAACTAAACAAACGATGCAAGTCAAGAGGGAACATAAAGAAGCAGGTTGTCATTTCATCGCATTTGTTAAATATTTGCAAGCAATCTGGATTATCTGAATTTCAAACATATTTGCATAAGCAAATCCCTCTTTGGTGAGATAGAGAGAAGTACAGTGGAAATGCTGTGTTATTTACAGTTTGTATGGGTGCAGCACTAGTTCTGGTTTCTCTTTGTGTAATAACAATCCAGACTTCTGCCACATTCAGGTATGGAAAGACACATCCTTCCATACAGGCGCAGAATATATGTTTAGTGTGTTCACATGCAGCTTTTTTGTCCCAATGGGATCAGATGCAGGCCGATGTGAGGCGACAGTCAGTCAGCACAGTCAGTTTTTCGCTAGATGTTTGATGTCAGCTTGGTGTGTCCTGGGCTTTAAAGCATTACGGATTCTAAGTGACTATCAGTGATTTCAGAAATGTATCATCTGGGTAAAAAAATCTGAAAGTGATATTCTAAAAAAGAAGATCTGTCATATGGTTCTTCTGACGTTATTGTCATAGTTTTGTTGCGAATAATACATTTTCTGTTATAAATAAACTTACCATTCTTGCCCTTTAGAAAAGTCTACATGTGCTAACCTAAAGTGTTTCCTAGAGATACAGTAATGTCATGTTTTGTGCTTTTCAACATTTCTCATATTCTGTTCTTTAAGAATTGTAGAGATCATAAGAGGTTGTGCCTGTGCCTGTAAGATCAGCTGTGTTTTTATCTCAAAGATTAATGGTTAGCTCTTCTCAGCCTCTCAGCTCACGTAACCTTCTCCTTTGTTTGTTTTTTCCTCTGCAGACTCTGAATAAGAACAATCTCCTGCCAGACGAGAGGACAAACTACTTCCCTTCACCGCTTCAGCAGACCAACGTCTACACCACCACGTACTACCCGACAGGACTGGGCAAATACGACTACCGGCCGGACTCCTCGCCCTCGCCCTGCAGAACCTATAATCACAGCTGAGACACGTACAGTGCACATCCTATCCGGAGCTCCTAAGGCCGTCCGGACATCTCTTCCCAAACCCCTCCACTTTTCCAACCCAAACATTTCGCGCCCGATGAGTGGCTCGTTCCAACATTCCAGCAGATTTTTTCCCCCCAAGCTCCTTCCCCGAGGACCACGCCACCTAAGTCATGCCTTACGGTGTCTCCGATTGGGGGAAAGGTCAAGCGATTCAAACGGCACTTTTTAAAGATTGTGTAGCTGCACACTGACTTCATAAACCCATGTCTTGATTGATCTCTGTAAAACTCTTGCTAATGGAAGGAGATTCTGCTGAAGCTACAAGCGGGAAGACCAAATTGCGCAGACATCCCTCCCGTGCAACAATATCCATTACAGGCATGCAATATGTCGCACCGTGGCAGTTCTTTTTTTGAAACTACAGGAAAAGAATAGACAAAAGAGTGCAATCAATGATGACATTATTAGGTTTGGTTTGGACGGTGGATTTGTTTTACCTTTGGATGCAAATGTAAGGACTTCCCACTGACTTCCAACCTTTGAAGGGCAAATCTCTGACAAAAGAGGACGAGTTACGGGATCAATGTGTCTCCTGGGTGGATATGAGCTCGCGATGAAAATACTGCTTAAAATAGGATGCTGTTCAGAAGCGATATATAGATTTTTCAGCACGTTAGGCAAGAAGAAAGCTGTCATTCTTTCCCTGAAAACGCCTTTTGTACTTGCGAATGCATGGGATTTTGAGGAATATTGCACCAACGTGGAATATGCTTGAGTCTGAAGCAAACATGTTCTACTCTGTTACTGTACGTCCCGGTGGTCATATTAAATATGACGGGGTTCAAACCAAGACGGACTATATTTTATTAAAAAAACAAAAAGAGAAAAGAAATATAGGAAATACTGATTAGCGCGGCACTTGTTTTCTATGGTTATATTAAAGAGGGAATTGTTCACCAGTTGTAGAATAGAAGGACAATAGAGTTTATTTAAGATACCAGTTCAAACATACTGAACGTTTCATATATTATTTTTTATTATTGTTTCCAGATGGCGTATCCCTAAGCATTCGTCAGAGATATGAGCGAAGGCGTACACCAATGCATACGCATCATATATTCGTAAAATCTGAAAAGGAATATCTGTTCTTTTGCTTCCTGGTGGAATCGCGCCCACATTCCAGATGCAGATCTACAGTTGAACAGCAGCTCTCATTGGGATGTAGTATTTATGGTATGCTTGGTTCCTAAAGGGCATCGGAAACGAAACTAAGCTATTTTATCATGCCTGTTAAATGAATGCCAAGCCAGCCATGTTTTCCACCAAGCATGAGTCCACTGGCTGTAAATTAGTCATGTCCCACACAAAGGTTAGTGTAATGTACATGTATATTGTAAAGCTAACATTGTTTTTTTTAAACGCCTTATAGTTGTAAAATAATATGTGCAGCAGCTGTGTAAATAAACCAACCGTAGGGATCATGTGGGGATGGAGCCTGTCAGGGTTCAGAGATTGACTGAAATGCAGAGAGCCGACGCTGATCGATAACTTCAAAGATTATTCATTAGAGGCCCTACAAAAAGATTAGAGAGTGCTTTTATTTTTATTCTTCTGTGCATAATTCATATGAATTGATTTTTTTTTACAGTTTGCATGACAAATTACACGTCTTTAATTGTTTTAAATGTTGTTGGATCTTTTTGTTATCTTAAAGATGTGCTGTTTGGATCTATATTTACAGATTCGTTTATTGTTAAGTGTTGTTGCTTGCATACCAAGTCTCTTTACATTGGAAAATTTCACTATACTTTATGAACTTTGGTAACACTTTACAATAAAGTTGCATTTGTTATTGCATCTACTAACGCGACCAAACAATGAACAATGCATTTATTACAGTATTTATTCATAATAAAGTTGCTCATTGTTAGTTCTTGTTAACTCACAGTGCATTGACTAATTATTAATTATATGCATTATTAATATTCATCAACTTTGAATGTTAATAGTGCATTAGTAAATGTTGAAACGTGATCAATAAATGCTGTAGAAGTATTGGTCATGCTTAGTTCATGTTAGTAAATACATTAACTAATGAAACCTTATTGAAAAGTGTGACCAGAACTTTTCTCACAGAGGGGTCCAAAAGTCTAAGAGCATTACTGAAAATGTTACTGTTTTAAATGATTATTTAATTGAATTTTAATCATAAATTATTATTTAATATAATAATTATTTTATATAATAATAATAATTATTATTATTATTAATATAATTTGAATGAAAAAGTAAAAAAATAAAAAAAACAGAAAACACCTTTTTCTACATACTGTATGGGTCAAAGCCAGTTTGGCATACACATGCAATTAATTTGATGAAAGGTATTTAATGTAGCATACAAGTAAAGTGTCTACATTGTTTCAGGTAGCTTCTGTCAGAATATTGGTGAAATAATGTTTTATCATCATTCAGACATATATTCACCGACAAATTAAGCAACATACAGTATTTACTTATTCTGAGCTGTACTTAAAAGGTTTAAAGTTAAATTACCGTATGATATATTACTACATTTACAATTATTACAAATTTGGCTAACTAATTCAAATGAATATAAATTTATCTTCAAGTATGTTGGAGCTCCACTGCAATCCATAAGAATATTTTAATATGTCATCAAATTCGATTCAATTAATCTTTATTTCTATAGTGATTTTAAAATGTAGATTGGGTCAAAGCAAATGATTCTTTCATGAAATATGCCTAAAAATGTTTAGGTATATAATCAGTTGTTACGCCGATTACATTTTAATGGCTGTATATAGTAATTCAGACTAAATTATCCCATTACTTTCTAATGTATGGGGGTTTATATTTATATTGTTTAAATACATGAAAATCGTTTTGTATGACTCATAGTTAGGGCAGCACGGTGGCTCAGTGGTTAGCATTGTGGCCTCACAGCAATAAGGTCGCTGGTTCGAGTCCCGACTGGGCCAGTTGGCATTTCTGTGTGGACTTTGCATGTTCTCCCCGTGTTTGTGTGGGTTTCCTTCAGGTGCTCCAGTTTCCCCCACAGTCCAAACACATGCAATGTAGGTGAATTTAATAAACTAAATTGGCCATAGTGTATGAGTGTGTGTGTGTGTGTGTGTGTGAATGAGTGTGTTGGGTGTTTCCCAGTACTGGGTTGCGGCTGGAAGAGAATCCACTGCGTAAAACAGATGCTGGAATAGTTGGCGGTTAATTCTGCTGTGGTGACCTCTGAAATAAAGACTATGCTAAAGGAAAATTTGTGAATGAATTACTCAGCTTTTTTTTTTTTTAACATGATTTAGCCTGAAGTAAATTATCCTGACTAAAATGACTTTCAAAGGCTTTTTGGACCCCACTGTATGCACTAACTGAAATGAAGAATAGGCAAGACTCTAAGCTCATATTCAAAGTTACAAGGTCAAACTAAATCCCCACATTCGCCCCTGTGTTCCTGAGCGGATAATATACGTTGGTCAAGTGCGGCTGCTCTGTGTAAGTGTGGTTTTGAAAGGGGTCTCTCTGCTATTGAACACGCATAAAGCCAGACCACGCAACGAGGAGCTCCATCCCTGCAAGGCTTGGTGCCCTTCTATGCAACTGACCTGGTGGTTAGATATGCGATGTAGACTGTAATCACTGCCTTTTAGACACTGTGAATTTTTGGTACTCTATATTTTTGTATATTGTACATGGTAAAAGATAATAAACCTTGATGCCAACCTGCTTCAACCCGAGCTGTTTCGTCCTTTCCCCATCTACTCCCAGACTGCATCAATCTAGGTCACCCTGGCGGGAGTGAAAGGTAAGCGTTTTCAAATTGTCATGTTTTTCAATCCGATGTCAGGTCGGCTATCATACGCTCCCATTTGGACGTGTAGGGTTTTGCTTGGCAGGCTGAGGGAAATTGGAACTAAATGCTGACAACACTCGTGCACCTTTTTCCCTTCACACAATCCCTCCTAGGAGACTAAATGGATGTTGGTCTTTGACATGATACAGTGTGTGTGCCCTTTTCACTCAAAACATGCATGGCATAAATATTGAAGTTGGCAGTGCTGGTCTAAAATGTAGCCAGTAAGTGTGCGGCGTTTATTCCCTACTCGTTTTAAAGAAGTTAAAGAGTTTTGCATGAATGAGAGTCGATAGGAACCAGCAAAAGTGTCTTTTTTTGAATGGATGTTGGGATGATCGATAAATCTAGTTTCAACAGTTTTGCCGTTGGCTCATTCAAAGGAGTAGTTCGCCCAAAATTCTGCAATTATCTGCTCACCCTTGGGAAGTTTCAAACCAGGCTTTCTTCTGTGGAACACAAAAGGGGAAAATGGTTTTGGTTCATGTGGATGAAATCAATGGGACTGGATCTTTCTAGTTATAAAAAGGTTTTACAGAAAAATGTCGGGGCCTAAAGGGCACCTATGATGAAAATCATCTTTTGTAAGCAGTTTGGACAGAACTGTGTAGGTATAGTGTGTCTACAGTCATACTGTAGTGATAGAAACACAATAATTCTCTTTTTTTTTTTTAAATATCCTGTTGTTAAAATAGGATCCAAATCCCTCCCATTTTGAGGCCCACCGCAATTTGACGTAGGAGTGCAGTTTCCCCACCCACCGAATTGATTGACAGACACGTATTAACATGTCTCCGTAATAACGCGCATAATCATGCCAATAAGACAGGATGTGCGCAAAGCAAGTGGGATTAAAAGACCTGTTGAGCTCGCTGTGATCATCAATCATCATCAAATGTGATCAAGAATGAGTTTTACTAGTTTAAAGCGTTTTTAAAACAGTGCATGTTTGTAATGAATTACAGCGATTTTACCGTCTTTACTTTATCACCACATCCGCATGTCAGTACAATTATTAAATAAGATGCTTCAATCCCGGTTTGTGGACGTTAAATCAGGTTTATTTTGTAAATTAACATAACGGATATCCATTCAGCAGTGGATATTAACGTGTATCCTGTCACATTTGCATGCAAATACAGTGCAAAGTTAAACGTGCACGCTGTGTGTGTGTGTGTGTGTGTGTGTGTGTGCATGTGCGTGAACTTTGTAACAACATTGTGTGTGACAGAAAGACTTGAATTAACTCCACAACAAATACATCAAAAAATCATTGGCAAAGTTCTTACTCTAGTATTTCTCACAAACGTTATGTGAGATCTGCTTTCTTCATGTCTGTCACTGTGCTGTTTATCTGACGCCGCCGAGGCAGAGATTGAGGCACACTCTGACAGGCACGTGGGAACGGTGGGCGGAGAGAACTAGCATTAAAGGCACAGGCAACAAAAACAGCTACATAGTGTTCAAAGCGGAAAATTCCAATGTTCTGAAAGGTGTAATAAATATCTGATGGGTATTTTGAGCTGAAACTTTACAGACACATTCTGGAGACACAAAAGACTTATCTTAACTCTTGAAAAAGGGGCAAAATATGTGCCCTTTAAAAGTTATTCTGTACGTCTTTCATTTTTGCTTAGAAAAACCTCATTTTAGTTATTAATAGAACAAAAAAATCTTTCTAATTATGCATTGCTTTTTACCATGAGTTTGTCCAAGAATGGGTGGATGTCGAGGTATACTTACAGGGACAGTTCACTCCAAAATGACATTTCTCACCTTTTACTCATCTGTTTCTTTTTTTTCTGTTCAAAGATGCCCTTCCAGGTTCTGAAATATTTTAAGAATCCATAATTAGTGAATGCCACCAGATATGAAGAAGACAAAATATTTCACAACTATCAAATGTAATTAATCAATAAAAAGTAACTAATCTGATTATGAATATTTTATAATGTAATTAATCACACCAGTACTTAATTTTGCCATTGTATTACATAATCTACTGTAGATTACATGTAATTAGTTATTTACCCAGCACTGTGCCCAGAACACAATTGCATATTCATCTAAACGTCATTCTCAGCAGCACGGATGGTCAGGATGTTTAATAAAAGAACAATGTTGCTATATTATTTGAAACTTATTTTGACCGCTATATAAAGAAAGAAAAAGAAATGTGTTGCAGTCATCTATTAGTCCAGTGACCATTTTTTTAATTCCTGATACAATACTATACATTAAAGAATAATTAAAGGCGATCAAATTTTTTTCTAAATAATACACACCCGAGGTGGTTGTGTGATGAAGTGGGTTGTTAGACTGCAGGTGTGTGATTTTTCAACATTAATTGAACAGAGTGGATTATTCAGATTACACTGCGGTTACCTCATCTAAAGACAGTCTTCAGAGTGTTGTATTTCAAAACATTTGTCAGATTTTTGTCCTCAAACTTCTCTTGTGTGTTACTGCTAGTCTCTTACACGTCTCATTCAAGGGCTTTCGTTGTTTTGATGTGATGTTTGACTGTTGTAGCTGTAAAATATCTAAAATGATATCGAACTCAAAAAGGACTAAGCCGAAAAGAAAATGAATGAATGATATCGAACTGATGTCGTTCAAGACCTGCCTGAAACAACTAGCTGTTAATTTAACTTCAAACGTCTTACAATGTTCTATCAGCCAATCAGAGTCAAGCATTCAACATCTCCCGTAGTATAAGTTTTACTTGTTTGGAATGACAGGAGTGTGAGTAAATGAGTTTTTCCAGCCATACGGTGAATAATGTCATCTCTCCATTGCAAAACAATACATAAACCTACTGTTCCTCAGCAAAAAAAAAAAAAGAGGTAAACTTATCTGAATCCGGCCTCTGAGTCCAGCATTGAGTGCATTGAGACGGAAGGTGAAAGCTGGACCCCGCTGCGCTTCGGGAGCCCCTGCTCAACACACAACACTGCAATCATTTCAAAGTGTGTTTTATTGACGAGCAGCAGACTCCATCCATCAGCCGCTCTCTGCTGACAGACCGCCACTGACAGATGAGCAGCGATGTCCTCCCTTGAGTGCCCCGCGGGCGGCCGGCCAGGACACGAGTGGATGCTAGAGGTACAGTCTAAATCTGTGGCGAGCGAGAAGCAAGAGAGACTGATGCTTCTGTGGACGCTTTTGCAAACCTTGTGGAATCAATTTGTGCTTCTGTCAGCAGAGTCTAAACTGCAGAGTAAAATGCAGCTTCCACGCTGCTACACTTACCTGCTGTGAAGCGCTGACCTCTCGTATGAGGATTACATGACATAAACCTTAAAAAAAAATCTGATATTTACACATTTGATGTCAGAGTTTGCAGGGGTGAAGTATTAGTGCTACGTCAGGTTCTGAGCAGACATATACACACTATAGGCCTAGAGTGGTTTTTAAAAAATCGGAGCAATTTTTGCTGTTCACCATTGTCTTTTCATTCATTCATTCATTTTCCTTCGGCTAAGTCCCTTATTTATCAGGGGTCACGACAGCAGAATGAATCACCAACTATTCTGGCATTTGTTTTACGCAGCGGATGCCCTTCCAGCCGCAACCCAGTACTGGGAAAAACACATACACTCTCACATTCACACACACACACTCATAGACTACGGCCAATTTAGTTAATCCAATTCACCTATCCCGCATGTCTTTGGACTGTGGGGGAAACCGGAGCACCCGGAGGAAACCCATGCGAAAACAGGAAGAACATGCAAACTCCACACAGAAATACCAACTGGCCCAGCTGGGACTCGAGCTAGTTACCTTCTTGCTGTGAGGCGACAGTGCTAACCACTGAGACACTGTGTCACCTGATGCTCTTTTATTGATGAAAAAGACCCCATCATTTACTCATCATTTACTCACTTTATCCATGATGTTTAATGGTTTTAGGTAGTGTCCTTGTTTTTAAAGCTTCTAAAAGCACATAAATCTGATGAACTAACCAATACGCCACCAGTAGGTTAACGCATGTCTTAAGAAGTAGATTGATATGTTTTTTTACTAAAATATTTCACATTTTTTAATTAGAAACCCGACATATGATGTATGACACAAGATGTATTTGTAGCCTAAGAGTGTTTTTATTTATAACAACAAGCCAACTAGTTTTCATCTTCTGTGGTAAACAGACGGTGTGTAAGTGGTTCCTGTGAGATGCATCCATTACCAGAGCTTCAACTATCAGGCAGCCGCTGGAAGTCAGCGATTTGAGTTTAGAATTTAAGAATTGGAAATATTTTTGTAACAAAAACCCATTGGTGGTGTATTGGTTAGTTTTAGAACAACTTTATGCACTTTTGGAAGCTTAAAAATATAGACGCCACAAAACACCGTTATACAGCACAGAAGAGCCAGGATAAAATGTAAAACTACTCTGACTGTGTTTACGTGACAGAAAGAAATGTCATATACACAGAGGATGGCTTGAGAGTTATGGGGTAATTTCCATTTTTGGGTGAACTATTGCTTTAAATGTATGGCGTTTTGTTTGTTTGTTTGTTTACAGCTTCTTAAAATATTTAAGAGACCTCTTGAAAATTCAGTTTCTCTGGATTTGCAATTTGTAGTTGTATTTGAGGATTTTTTTGTTTTATTCTATAAACTACTAATGGCATTTCTTTCAAATTTTAAATAAAAAAAGTTGTAATTTAGTGTAATTAATATAAATACAAAGATAATTAATGATGGAAATACCCTGATTTTCAGTCACAGCAAGGGAAAACATTATTTATTTATTTATTTGTTTGTTTGTTTGTTTGTTTGTTTGTTTGTTTGTTTGTTTGTTTATTTAATGTAAACCAAGGTTAGTTGGGGTAACCCTAACTCTAACCCTAACCCTGAACCTAAACCTAAGCTATTCATTCATATAAAATCAGAAATGTGACTTAGTCTCATGCTCATATACCACTTTCACTTTAGGGTGCACAACAACAACAAAATCTCAATTTTAGTCAAGAAATTCAGAAATGGGGAAACATTTAAGAAGAGATGTTGTTTTCCTAGTGTATTTTTGAATAAATGAGCTATAATAGAGCAGGGTTAATTGATACACCTGCAGAGCTCTGCAAAGGTGCTTCCATAGATTTAATTTCACTTCATTTCATGATGCATTTATTAACTATAAAAGGCTGCAGTTGATCATTAATAAAAGTACTAATATAGATATTATTTTTGCACCCGGACCCAACCCATCTACTGTTATTGCTATAAAACTCATGGTCTCTGTGAAGAACAGTGGGACACTTCCAATAAACATCATTCTTTAATGATGTTTGTGAGCAAAGCTGAAATTGTTTTGGTGTTTGGGCTCCAAGGGGACACCTGGAGAGACTGTTTGCATGCTTACAAGATGAGCAAAGCACAGTCTGAGTGGATCTCAGGGCCATAAACAGCTCTCCTTTACCGCACAGAAAACCCGCTTTATTCTCGAAGGAAACCAGACGCTCTGTGAACTGAAATAACAGATGCTTTGATATGATTGATATCATCTGCAACCAGATGTCATTGATCGCATCTCTTCCGCATACAGGAAACCTACACAAGGATGAGCTCACAAAACCTGTCATATTCAAGAGCAACAAAAAGAAAAATGAGTTTTTGCTTGAAAAGCGTTTTAGGACTATTTTTCTCATTGTGACACTTTTATTGTTGTACTACTTGTGCATTTAGGAAGAAGTAACTTGATATGTGTTTGCATATGCTGTACTGTTAGCAATATTGCCAAATACATGCAAAATGCAGTAGACTCAATGCACTCATATTCATATTTCAGGAAGCTCAAAAACTGAAGGCATTATTGTTGTGAACTTAACCTATAAACTAGTAGAAGATTGGTAGCGGTAGTCTGAAACAGAAAGATGTAAAGAATTTATGTCACTCCCTCAACATTTAAGAATATTAGCATACTTCATTCATTTTCCTGCGGTTTAGACCCTTTAATCATCAGGGGTTCCCACAGCGGAATAAACCACCAACTTATTCAGCATATGTTTTACACAGCGGATCCCCTTCCAGCTGCAACCAATTCATTCATTCATTCATTTTCTTTTCGGCTTAGTCCCTTTATTAATCTGGGGTC
>CAIGQW010053321.1:6536115-6576288 GCA_903798125.1 Danio choprae
TATTTTATTTATTTATCAAAATATTACCAACCACAATCATCTTAAAAAGGATGAGAATGAGAACATAATCTATAGGCTTGCATGTTAATCACATTTTTTTTTTTTTGGCTTCTTTACCCCACTATATGCCAACACACTAGCTGTGTACGCCTGCTCTTTATCCTGATGTCATCTATGATCTCATGCTTCCAAGGGTGTGGAGCATCACTGAGCATGTGCAAACTCCAAAAAATATCAGCTCATACATAGACCCCCACAATGAAACATTCAGCACAAACAAAATGCGGTTTCCTCACCGGGCAGGCAAACATCTTCTAAAGGCAATATTATATACGTGCCACAATTGACAAAATTCACATATCACAAAATATAGTGCCAATTCTGAAAATTCCACCAAATTAAAAGCTTATAGCCATTAATATATAGCTTATAGCACAAATGTTTGATTAAAAAATTAGAAATACGAAATAAACTTTTAAAAACTAATGATTTTAAATATGAAAATTTAAAATCTCTAAATAAAAGCAAAATATAAACATTGTACTTTCAACATTGCAATTTCCCACAATGCTGTTTCTGTCAGCATCCCTATAACATTATAAATGTTATAAATTCATATAAATATAAATATATAAATTTATATTTATCATATAAATTCATATAAATTCTGAAAATATTTTACCGTAATGTATTTTGCGACACCACAATATAAAGGATCAAGTATAATACTAAATGATAGACTTTATATTCTGTCAATACAATATATAGTGTCATACTGCACAGCCTACCACAATACAGAGTCAGATTATTTCCTGGTTTCTGATTAGAAATCTCAATCCATCAACGTCTTGATAGCAGAGCAGAATAAGACACGATTGCTTTTAAAAACATCTTTTTAATAAGGTGCTAAAAATCTTTGACATGTATTCACACACGGACAGGGCCACGTCGCCCCTGCAGTGCCACTCACCGTTAACATTACAGTGACAGAACAGGGCACAAGCACATCACAGTGAACAGGAAGACACAACAAAGGTCACTGTTAATTAAGGCAACGAATGTTAAGCACAGCTAAAAAGAGAGAGCCGTTCTGTACAGACAAAAGTGATTTGCATGCAGGAGAACAGAACCGTCTGCATCCAACATTAAGCTTTTGATTTCCACCGATAACCGTCAATCAAATCACTGCTAAATCCAACAGCAGTCTGAGATTTGTTTATGTCTCAAGCTGCCAAATTTTGCTTTTCACAGCAGAGTCGCATGCAACTAATGTGGCGAAGCAGTCCAGATGGGCTCCATTTTTATGGTGGAAATGTAGAGGGGGAAAAAAAAAACACACCGGTGGGTTCATATGTCCAGCGGGGAGGGGGAGTATTGCACTCGACGTTGCATGAGGTTACGCCACAAATCACGAAAGGCTACCAAACATGGCTTTTTATTGCTGGCGAATAGTGTTGTATTGGTCCAGCAAGTCCACGTTTAAGCGCTCTTCTGCAATAGTATTCAAACATAAATTAACAACAACAATCCCTTTTTGACAACATTAGTGTATTAATCCCTAAAATTAGTTATTAAATCACATTTAAAACATGATCGATTGCATAAAAGTCTATAAAACGGGTAAAAGGCTCACCCAATGTGCGCATGCTACAGCTACAAACCAGGCCGTCACATGAGAAGACGACAAACATTAGATAAAACAGATCCCTCGTCATGTAAACGATGACCACAGACACCTTGGGAAAACATGACTTGTCACAGCCACGAGTGAATTATCTTTTGCATAATATGGGTTGACAAGGAAAACGAGAAGACTGGAGGAGCACGGCACATGCCACTTATTGACAGACCTATCACAGGTCAATTAAAGCTTGGATCCCACAGGCTGTTCACAAGTAACACTACAGCCCTAAGAGGTCCCCGGTCTGCAGACGGCCACAGCTCCCGCCAGACAGCTAATTGAGCTTGTCTATAATTATCCATTACGCTCCCATTAGATGTGGTGAGAGCACTTGAGTCGCCATCACTGCAAATTGTGCCTGTATCTCTATGCAATGGAAGTCCCTTATATTGTGCCCTTATGTAAACACATAAGTTCCAAAGATCGCTTTTAAAAAATGCTAATAATAAAAAGTTAAAAAAATTAAAATAAAAAAAGGGATGCATCCAGAAGGTCAAGTAGAAAGGTCAATATCTATATGTCTATCCTCTTTAGTCAGGTCTTGGTTCTCACTGTTAAGTTATGATGCTAACACAACCCACTGCCACCACTGCTGGTCGTATATTTCACAATTACATCTTTCAAAAAAAAAAAAAAAAACGTCCATAAAAGTGAGCGTCAAGCTGTGTGCCCTTTCTCTGCACTCTGCTGGAATATAGTGCCCATAAAAGAAACAAGCACTTCAGTTTTCTTCTTCTTCTTGGAAAAAACCCTCTTTCGGTGCTCAGACAGAGACAAAGACATCCAAATAGAGGCGGTCGTACGATTCCCTGAAGAGGAGGAGGAGCAGGAGACTGAATATGCAGGATCCTGTCAGACACCAGTTCAACCAGGACAGCTCTGAAAAACAAAATAGCAAGGATGTAGGGTTAGTAATGCCAGCCTGAATCATGGGCTTGAATGCATTATGGAACAGACATGGGTTTAGAACATTTTTGAAAATGAGCAAGAGTACAACATAAAGTAAGGCTATTACGTGCACAGTTGCAAGTTGAGGAGGCTTTCAAACTTGTACTTTTGTACTATTATTTGTAACAACAGAGTACTGTCATGACAAAACAGTGGTAAAAAATAATCAGTTGCTAAAATAATTAATTTTACTATATGTAAAATAAATGGGTTGTAGATAAATTTGGAGCACACTTATGAAAAATGAAAACTGTGATTTTAGTACAGTTGTGTAAATAAGTAATCCAAGCTAACAGCGCGTTTAAAGCAAAATACTATATATAATAAAATGAAAACTTTAGTTAAGTTTACTTAAGCCACGGACAACACGTGCACAAAATATATGAATGCAGAGCCATGCAGAAAGTAAAGAAATAATAATGAAGTGCACACAGACAGTCTAAATGACGGCCAAGTGCACTCAGAGTTCAATTTCACCAATGCCGCAATGACCTCAGATTTGCTGCTCACCCAAGCAAACTTGTGGATGGGTTGCTATAGCGCAGAATATTCACATTCATAGATAATTTATATAAAAATATTAGCACAATCTAGACCAATATTAATTTCACTTCCTTTTTCCCCTTGCTGTGCTACACAGTTGGTCAGCGTGGCATTTATACAGTATTAAACAATTTTTATTTTTAAATAAATCTTCAACGTCAACTTTAAATCTGTCCTTCAGTGTTTATGTTCTACTTGCCGAATTCTGCTCTTAAATTTTTTTTTCCATAAAAAAAAAAAAACTCAATACATAACTCAATAAATTCTTGATGGACAAAATAAATCCTTGATATATTTAAATAACACCCCTCAACCATTTTTTTTTTATTTCACTACAGAACATTTCACACCGACTTCCAAAACTTCAGACATAAACATGCAGATCACAGCCTTTCATTTCCTTCTGACCAAACCATATACATGGGCATGCTCCAATAACCACAGGCAAATAAACTGTATAAAAACATAATAAAATAATAACTGTCTGAAACACGTCAAGAGTGTGTGAGATAGCAAAGATGCACACAGTTTCCTACAGCCGCTCTATTCCTTTCAATGGCCAGTAAAAGTTACCAGAGGTTTTACAACAAGGTTGAAGGTTAAACCAGCAACTGAATTATTTCACACACACTGTACATGATGAATACCAAGACGAATTTTAAAGGACGACACCAAAAGCAGCAGGCAAGAGCTGTGCAAACACATTCAGCGTTGACGTATACAGCAGCGATTCAATAGATGAAAGCCTCACACCAGCTGCTGAGGCTCTGATAGAGCACCGGGTTGAATATAACATAAACCAGGTCAAACACACAGACCCCCGAGGACAAAGGAAAGAGCGCAACTTAATTTAATAGAGAAGTGGATTTCAATTTCGAGACGTCCCGTATCCAGATAACAGGTTGATCAATTGCCCCTGAAGTGAGAGCTGCAATCGATGGCAGAAGGTGAAATGCATGCTGGGTCAGCCGCTGAGCCCATTTGGGCTAAATGATATGATTTAGCCATGCAGCACAGTCAAAACACGCAGGACAGAGCCGTGTCGGCCTGGAAGAAACGGGGAAGTGGGGATTCTTTCCAAAGGCCCCTCATTAATCAGCCTTTACTAGCCCTTCAACAGCGCTTGGTACAGCGGCAGGTTAATGGAGTTGTGTTTATCTGGCTATTATGTCTGTGGCGCACGCTTGCCCCAGCTTCATCAATTTAAAACAGAAAGGTAGCATCAGCAGGCAGGACGTCTGTGGCGAATGTTAATGAAGAGAGCGGCTCGGTGCAGATAATCCAATCAGACTTGACTCCCTACAAAAATCTGTGAGTCGTCGAAAAGGTTATTTTCGTCAATGAAAACTGAGACAAAGACTAAAGCTACTGGTGAAAATAATTTACGTTATCTAAAATAAAATAATAATTACCAAAAAAAAAAAAACAAAAAAAAAAGATAAGATAAGTTTCAGAATTATTAAGTACTTGTCCTGTGGCAGAAAACCCCTAAAAAGATATGGTATTTTAAACGAGTCAAAGAGTTCTGAATTTAAAAAGTTCTGATTTTAATTTATTCCGTGTGCTAAAAAAATGGGAAAAGCAGTCTCTGTTCATGTGTTGTCTTCAGAATAAATGCATAATCTACAGCCTCGTCATGTAAGATCTTTAATAATGAATGTGAAAAGATGACTAAAATGAAAAAAATGTAAAATACAAGATTTATTTTTTGATTTTAAAATAAATAAAGGATAATAGCCCAACTGATTATGATAACATGTTTACAACCCTCTCCATCATTTTGACTGTGTACATTCTAAAGAATGCATATACAGCGAGTGTTTATCCACAACTAGGCCCTGTACAGTACAATGTTTTGAAATTTTCAACAGCATGTTTATTGCTCCTCTGTGACAAGATCTGACCATCCCCCTTTATTGTATTCTATATACCTTTAATGCAAGCTGTGCAAACATTAATCTTTTGTTTTTGATCTGTTAGCTCTGATAAACTACAATTACTTAAACTGAATATAAATATATAAGAACTAAAAAGAAATGTGCTCACAAAATAAAAACTAAACTAAAAATATCAAAACTGTCAATGAAACTAACCAGAAACTAAAATGAAATGTATAGCAAATGTAAAAAGAAATATATTATTATAAAAAATTATTTAAAATGTGATACTAAAACAATACAATTCAAAAATTTGGTCAGTAAGATCTGTAAAAAACAAAACTGTGCTCAGAAAGGCTGTATTTATTAAATGTAATATACAGTGAATAGGAATACTGTTAAAAAAATTTCAAAAGTAAATTCTTTTGAATTATTTTAATATTAATATTACAATGTAATTTGTTACTGTGATGGCAAAGATGAATTAATATTAGTCAAGTCACATGACAATTTGGTGCTCAGTTTTGACATATTATCATCAATGTTAATAAAAATATGTGCAGCTTAATTTTTTTTTTTTAGAGAGAGCATTATTTTGTTTTACTTTTGTAGCAGGATTATTTGATCAATACTGAGCTTGTATGAACATTTAATTGAAATCAGGCTTCAAATTGCACTTCAAATCTAATTTAAAAATGCAAACCATTATAACCTTGGTCATCAACAGTCCCCTTTCCATAGCTAATGCAAGACAGAACTTCGAACATGGCCCTCAACCTTTCCCCCGGCAAAGCTCCACTATGGAGAATACAAAAGACGTTGGGTTAGAGGATTCGATTTTGCCCTCCTTCTCTGGCAATAATGGGAGCACGGCAATTATATCCTGCCTGTCGGTTTACACAGCAGTCAAACTGTTTTGTCGTATTTCCTTTCCCTTAATACCTGACGGCAGAATGCAGAGATGTTGTTATTAAGGGTGCAATTTAGCCTGTCTCTTTTCTGCCATCGTCTCGGGGGCCGTAATGCACTGAAAAGGCCACGGTGGAATGACAGCGTAAACAGGCCACTCACTCTGATGCTCGCAATCTCTTACACGAGGAGCATTGGGACAAAAGCAGCGATAAGGGAAGGGATGAGAGGAAACAACCGTGCTGCCCGATGTCTTCTCCCTCACCCACAGGACTCCTCACTTCTGTCAGGCGTCTAAGATGGTCCTCTTATTGCTGTAATTATTCTTAATCGCTACCCATTCAGCTGGCAGACTGATGGCATATTTCAGCTGGGTTTAATGTCTTGCTTTGGCCCCAAGCTGCATCTAGAGAGGCTTGACTGACAGTTTGTAGGCTCTGTTTTTTCTTTATGAGATTAAATCAGACCTGTATTTTGCACTTCTGGGTTTGATTTGTTTACCTGGTTGGTTTGGACTGGCAGCCCAGTCGGGGTGTTATTCTAAATTTGTATATAATAAAAAAAGAAAGAAAATGAGAAGAATAAAACACAGTTACTTCTAACTGGTCAAAAGCTTGGAAACATTCCTTTTTTGTATGTTTGGAAAGTGATTTATTTCGGATACAAAATTGATTTTCGGTCTTTAGCATTACATGATCCTTCAGAACTAATTTAAATATGCTGATCTGTTGCTCAATGAAGATTTCTGTTTATTATCAATGTTTAAAACTGCTGTGCTGATTCATATTTTTGTGTGGAAACTCCGATATAGCATTCAAAAGTGCAATTTTTAGAAAAAAAAAATCATCAAACTGAAACAGTAAAAACTGGTCTACTGAGGATTTTATAAAAAGTAAATGTGGCTATTTTGAACATTATATTGTACAAGAATTAGGGCTGCACGATATTGGAAAAAAAACTGACATTGGGATATTTAATTTTTCTGCAATACATATTGTGATAGTATAATTGAGTGATGAGTATAATTTTCCCAGATGACTTGAATGGGTCTATTTGGAACGAATATGTTTTTGTTTTTTTTATTGATTGGGATCATTTTGCAGTACATCTGGATAAAATATAATAAACTAATTACAAGCATTAATAAATACTGTAGCAATACAAGTACAAATTAAAAAAAAAAAATTGTGGGAGTCTAGAAGTATTCAGGTACATAAATTGAATAATCAAATGTAAAATAACACTGTATAGACTTCATAAATCTTTCTTTAAGTTACAAACTTTATAAATTGTTGTGCCTGAATGCTTAAAACTGGCTTGGAATGCTTACACAGTCACACACCTCAAAAATATATGAAAATGATAAAATTTGTGATACATTTGTGGAGTTACTGCAAAGTGTAACAATAAATCACATTTTTTCAACCTGTGACTATAATCTTGACTTCACGTTTCAGATCCTGTGATGTGTCTATTGCAAATGCTCACATTGTGATATCGATCCTCAAACAATATATTGTATATTGTACTGCCCTAATAAGAATACAAAAAAGGTTTACACAAACATATGAAGCATAAAGTTTGACATGAAGTTTGTCAAGATTTAATAACTGAGCACCAATAATAATTGATCAAAAAAAGAGGAGCATAATGTATTGATTTCTAAAGGATCATGTGACACTGAAGGCTGAAGTAATGAGGGGAAAATGTGCTTAGAATCAGACATTTTTTTAAATCAAATAAATAATTAAATGACACAATATTGTAGAGTATGTTCAATAAATGCATTACATTTGTTTTTCTTTTGCCCTGTTGTTAATTTAATGAATGATTGAGTGTAGACCTTCTTTGGTAATTGTCATCTGAAGAAATGTGTTCACAGCACCAAACTTACCTGGAAGATCATGGTGATTTACATTTAATTCAATAATTCATTCAATATATACATTAAACATAAATAAATTTTAAAAATATTTATATCCCACACCTCCAGTCCAACTCACACCTTAAAACTACAAAAAATACACACCTCAGCTTTAACTCAGAGTTAAGTATATGAAAAGTTGTATAGGAAACTTGCTTTTGCTGAAGATGCTAAATTGAATGCTGGAACGAGACGATTCAGAGCAGGAATAACCCATCAGGAAGCACACACTCTGAGTTGCTACAAAAGGTTACTGGACCCTTAATTTTATTATTGGCATCGGACAGATGGGCCACCCTCAAACACTAGGTGAGACATGGGCTTTTCTAAGCCACACAATCAAAAAAGCTGAATGTTCAGTTTGCACCAGCTATTCACAGCTTTCAGATTAAGGGTGAATGAACCAACCTTGCCAGTTTAAATGTCCAGCTGAGAAGGACAGCGGTGATAACTCAATGAAGCGCATCTCTTTCACAGCATTTTACAGTGAATACAAAGAAAGTGTGGGACATTTGTGAACGTATCATCGGCCACAGACAGGTGCTTTTCCTGAAAGCACTCCAACACAACCTTGGGTGGCTTAAAAATAAATGAGGATGTGAAAAATAAAAGAACATCTTCAAGGTAGGGTCAATGTAAGAGGAAACAGGCGATGCACACTTGTAGCCAACAAATCTACAGCATAATTCAGAACTGTATTAGCCATTAAATGGAAAGCAGCAGGGTAAACAACAGAACTCCGTGAAAGTCATATTCAGGAGTCGAGTCTTCAACAAAGTCCCCTCTCTGGAGGACATCATTATTAAATATGATACTTCTCAACGGTATTCACAGGTAATAGCAAAAATAAAAAACTACCACAAATAACTACCATTAAAAAATTAGGGGTGGGTAAGATTTTTGAAATATTAATAAAGGCTATTTATTTGATTGAATACACAATAAAAATCGCAATGCTGAAAAAAGTAATTATAATTTAATTGTAAAAATAAAATGATTTTGACATACTTCAGAAATCGTTCTAACATGCTCATTTGGTCTTTGGTCTAGGTTGAGCATTTGTTTCATGATTCTTTGGTTAATAGTATTCAAAATGTGTTCAACAGCATTTATATGAAATAGAAATATTCTGTAACATTTAAAATTTTGTTATTGTCATTTTTGAAAAATAATGCATATTTCAGAATTTTTTTTAATAAAGTTGGGTTCATAATTATCCCAAACATTTCCACAAACAGCAGTGCTAACTATGCTTTGTCCAAATTATATCCCATGTCTAAAAACATCCATTTGTACCTTCCTCAGACTGATAAAACCTCAATATTTATATATTACATGTTCAGAAGCTAAAATGTTAAAGATGAGTTTGATCAGGGATACCCAAACTTTTTCTTATGAAGGGCCAAAAACCAAATTTGACTGAGGCTAGTGGGCGAAGGTAAATATTGTCACACTGTACAACAATTAATATTTTTAAATTACTGTAAGGGCAAGGTTTAGGATTGGGGTAGGGGTAGACGTTAATAAAATACAATTTAATGGGTAATTTAATAAATAATATGAATAATATTTGGTATAATAATTGTTTTTACTTTGCTGTGATGGTTGGGTTTAGGAAAGACATTAATGAAATACAATTAATGGGTAACTCAATAAATAATATAAATAACTCTCATTAACTTTCGCTCACAGCTGTATCCCTTCTAGCAACAACCTATAAATCAGTGATCCGACAATGCAGTTCACAATGGAAGCAGAGCAACGCAATGCAAGCATACTACTGGTTTTTAATAAACTCATGCATACACGCTTCATTTTTCTCTGACATCTGATTAAAGGTCCCATGGCATGAAGTTCGGTGAAATGTGCATTTTTATTCGATGTCTGATGTAATCTCAACTGAAACATGAAGAGTGGCTGGGACATAAAGTTGCTCTTCCCCTTAAAAAACAAACAAAAAAAACAGCCTTGCTAAAAAATTGTGTTTTGTTTTTTTACAGCTCTGCCAGTGAGAGTGGTTAAGCTCGTGCGCATGAAACGAAAAAGCATCTTGAAGGGGGAGGGACATGTCAGATACAAGAGAGCATTTGATTGGTCAAGTTTTTATGTGAAACTGAAGAAAAAATGTTTATCTATTTAGGCAGAAGGGACAAACCTTTATATTAGGCTTATATCTTCTAAATGCAAATTTTGTCACTGTTTTGGAGCACCAGATATCCTTTCATGGGACCTTTAATATGTTTTGAGCATAAGCCACAAAACGACATAGTACGCTAATGATGCACAGGTTTAATCGAAAATCAATAAGGTGTATCAATTTAAAGTATCATCGACAATTAAGCATTAAAAGTATACCTATACTTTCCCAAGAAGTGAACTTGGTAAAGAAGCAAACAGCAAAACATGAGCTTGTGTTTCTAGTCTCTCATATTTGTGCGGATGAACTAAAATGAAACTAAAAGTGTAGTCTAACTGCACCGTCTGACTGAAATGGTGGGGTTTACTAGATGGAAACCCTCACAGTTGAATAATTGTGTCCAAGTACAAGCTCATGAAAATAAAAACTAACAAAAATAAAGGGGGACATTACATCAATGCATGTGCAAGGATGATATTCCTAGAGCATTTATCTTACTCAAATGTATATCTGCGTAAAAATTCTCTTAAATTTCCATAGGCTATTTTTTTAAGTGGACCTGCACCTTTAAGAAGAGGATTTCTGTGCAGTTTAGTTAACAGAAAGCTTATTATGTTGCGAAGGGCTTTCTGCCAGTGGAGCAGCGAGAGGTTGCAGGATGGTTCTGATGAAACAAACAGAAATCCATCCATCATCTCTTCAGCGCCTACACACCGTTTGGCCTAAACAGAAACAAAGTGTTCAAAACTCAATAGCAATGCCAACGCAATAACCTGCTATATATAGAGAGCTCATTGTTTCGGCGTTATTTTCAGCCATGGCACGGTGTTGGCAGGCCACCGCTGTTCTGACAGCCACACAAAGGCAGAACGAATCTCGTGGCTTCATTTGGGACCGATAACCCAATCAGATTTGAAAGGATGAGCCAGTTAAGCTCACTCATCTCGGTTTAATCTTCTCCAAGGGATCAGCAGGAAGACTGGGGAGTTTTTTGCAGTCTTTCCTGACACCTGGGAGCAGGCCAGCAACCCGACTGCTCATAAAAACAGAGAGCTGTCAGAGCCACTGACAGAATGGGGAGATGAGTGTATCACAGCGGGCATCTGGATATGACAGTGGCCAGTATGAACAGAGGCTGACGACTGTATAATTTATAACATAAGCTAATCTCTGAAGAAAATGTGAGTGGTGCTTGTCTGTGAAAAACGCAACACCCACAAGTGTTGTGGGTGGTTTCCTAAACATTGCTATGAAGATACAGAGACGTCTCAGAGATGCTCTGATCCCTGAGCTTGAGTACCCATGGAAAATGGCTGGCACCCACAGAAAAATGACAGATATGCACCATCATATTACAGGACACAACTCAATTAAACAAAAAAAAAAACTTAGGCCTTTTTGTAGGCCTAATGAATTGGTCAAGCGCAGTTGCGACAATGAGAAAAAAAAAATGTAAATACAATGTTTAGTTTTCATTTGCTCACAGAAATCTGATGATATAAAATAATAATAAATCTAATGTACAACATAATTCATAAGTGTGTGTATGTGCATAATATTTTTTAAAGGAGCTGCTGGTAATTAATGTTATTAAGCCCTGCTTTTGTACCTGAGAATTGGGAGCCATGTGAATTAACTGTTGAATTTTTACTTATTGTTGTGTAATGTCAAAGTTATTTTTTATGTAGAGCCGAATAAAAATAAAAAAAGAAGATAAACAAAAATAAATTGCTACATGTGGTTATTTGTGTTGGCTAACTAGCTGCATACCAACAACAACAACAAAATATTAAAAAATAAAAATAAATAACTCCAAAAACTCGATCGAATTCTAGTCCTCTATGAATCAGATTTCTCTTTTAACCCACATCTAAAGGATTAATTTCCACTGTTTTAGTGCTCATATTGTAAGTGTGATTTTACCCCAAGTAGGCCTGTCACAATAATCAATATATCGACTTATCGCACTACACAGACATGACCTCAATCATTTTTGGTGGTGCAATTATTAATATATATATATAAACAATTCTAGCAACATTTTAGCTGATTGTGCAACATCTCTATCTTTATCGGAGGTGTCAGTATGGTTAAAAAACAATATAGTTTTTCTATAAAGGACTGTAGTATATTTTAATGTGGGTGTTTGACAACTGAAAATAGAACTAGTAGCAGATATCGCAGCCTCAGTTACTTTTTTACCTTGCACTTTTTTGTTAACATTTATAATTATTTATTTAGGATATGCGTTTTCACATTCTGATTCCAATGGCTAATTATTAAATTGTTAAAATGACTATAATTAAATTAAATATTCTTAAGAATAAAATATTACTTGTTCTTTGGAAGAGTGTACTTGCATTGTGATGATATTATATTGTCATTCTGGCATCATATAATGAGTGACATATAATGGTCTAAAAATGACAGTAATATAGTTTAATCGCAATATATTTTGGTGCAATATATCATACAAAAATAAATAAATAAATAAATCGAGATATCGATATAGATATTGAGATAGACCTAACCCCAAGAATAAAATGAAAAATACTTCACATAAAGCAAACAAAGTATGATATTAGATCATGTTTTCCCCCCACTGACCTAATAACAAATTTTTGTTTTATGTTATGGATGCGTTTGTTACGTATATGTTGGTAGGCACACCATAAAACATAACGCATCATAACAGGTGGTTTTTCTGAATAGAAAAACATCAACAGCCTTGCTGTTAACCTGACAAAACAGTGTCCACCAAGTAGAATAAAACTGGACTACCTGTCAATCTCAAGACACCTGTCAGAAAGTGGCTCATCAATATTCAGCTGGAAGCTCCTATTTACACAGCACCATAGGGCAGACAAGTCAATCTCCCGGCACAGTTTTTCATCAAAACTGCCTCACATCGAAAGTTAATCATCATTCAAAAACTTAAATCCATATCTCTGCTGTGTGTTCCTGTTTATTTAGGCTGAGTGAAAGCTTAGTTTGCTTTGCTGTCTTTAATGAGGAAAAAATATGAAGGTACCTGTGAAGTAAAATGTGAGGCAAAACAGCAGAAGTCCAGTGAAGAGATTGCTGAGGAAAGTGACCACTCCGCAGGTGATGCCCTCGGGTACAGGGTAAACCGTCTCAATAAACAGCTCCAAGAAGATGGGCACACTGCTGTTGATGAAGATGCCAACCAGGATGCAGGAGGTGTACAGTGTGGCTAAAGGCATAGAAAGAGAGAGAGTGAGTGAGCTGTATTTCAAAAAGATTTCTAGAATAATACAGTATCTTTTTACACATAAATAGAAAGACAGCATTACGAATGATTATTTGAGGGAGAAATGCTTTCTAATTAAGTTTTTTTTTGCTTTGTAGGCGAACCCATTTTAGCAAAAAATACTCTAATCATCTAGGAAAACACTATTAAACCTCATATTTAAGTAATGATTATGTGCCAAGTTGGTACTACTGATACCTTGTAATCTTTAATGAAATGTAAAAATTGCAAAGCATTATGTTCTATTCCACTGTTAAATATACTTTCATGTGCAAAATATACTTTAAAATGGTCCAAAAGAGGCACCTTGTCTAGAAACACCCTAACACCCATGTAGCATGACATTCCAGTTCAACAGTCAGCTATTAGCTAACATTTGGCTGTCAGTAAGAATCTGTAGGGCTAGTTTTTGTTATATGTTCTAAATTTGGACACTAGTTGGGCTCAAGTTGATGGCAGTTGGCCTAATTCAGCATGTTAAATCCACACTGTCAGTGAGAGATTGGTGTGTTGAAGTGGTGTTAGGCTGTCAGTAAGAGAGATCACTCTAATTGGATGTTCAGTTTAATGAACGGGTTGTACAAGAGAACAAAACGAAAGTGATAAAAGCAGGCAAAGATGGCACAGAAAAAAGCTGTTCTAATGTTACGTCATCTTAAGAGAGCGTTTTGATATGCAAAAAATTTTAGCCTCAGAATATATTTATTTGCAGTCGCCTGTAGCGTTTTTGTGTTTTCGAGCACAGCATTTTGGCCAAGACACAGACACTACTGTCAGATTCTGGTGCTATTAATTATTTGACATCAGCTTGGTATGTCATGGCTTTATCGGAAATATTGCAACTAGGGATTAAAACTTCATTTTATAATCTCAATATGGGATTTTTGCCATTAGAGGGCACATATTCACAAATGTGTAATTTGATGCTGCTGTGTGGAACATTGTAAGTTGTCATCTTTATTACATCCTACGGGACTCCTCCAGAAATCATTGCTGAAATATTCAAAACTTTTTATCATGGTAGTATGAAACAGAGTACGCCTGAAAACCATTCATTCATTCATTCATTCATTCATTCATTTTCCTTCGGCTTAGTCCCTTTATTCATCAGGGGTCACCATACAGTATCCATACTGGGGAACATCCATACACACTCATTCACACACATACACTACGGCCAATTTAGTTTTCTTTGGACTGTGGGAGAAACCGGAGCACCCGGAGGAAACCCATGCCACACAGAAACGCCAACTCCACACAGAAATGCCAACTGACCCAGCTGGGACTCGAACCAGCGACCTTCTTGCTGTGAGGCGACAGTGCTAACCACTGAGCCACCATGTCACCTGCCTGAAAATCATCAACAAAAAAAACCCTCTGAAGCAATTGCTGACGTGACACAGTGGCAGCAGAGCTTTTATTCTGGTGCTTATATAGTCCACCGCTTCCAGTTCTTCCTGCCATGATCATTTGGAGAAGCAGCAGCAATGTTTTATCATAATTAATACATTCTAAGGTTGTCTAAATTAAAAACACAACATATTAAAGTGTCTTCGGTGTTTCCCTCAACCGGAACTTGAGGGTGTGTGATGTCATTAGTATGACAATACAGGACATGGTTCATATCACTTGTTAAAATTGCTTATTTCTCTGGATTTGTAATGATAAAGTACATAACTAAGCAAAATATATATAATGCTGTTCTAGTGGCTTTTGTATATTTTGATACAAATCACAGTACTGTGCCTTTAAATACAGCAATCATTTGAAAAATAATCATTTGAAAATATAAGACTGCATTTATCTGAAGTTTTTTTTATTTAGTTAACATTTCAACTAGATTTTTAGTAGCCAATACTGCAATCTACAGTGTCGCATTATCCTTCAGAAATGGGAAAATACTTCAAATTAATAAAACATTATTTAGAGCATTCAGACCAAAATATTTTAAACTGATTTTCAAACTTCTCGAATGAAGTAATAAAGCATAAAAACTTTTTACAAGCATGCATTCCATGACAAGCACTCATATTGGTGTCACATTTGATATAAATGTATTTATTCAAGTGTGCATTGTTGCTTCTAAGCAACAACATTTCTTGTCAAATGTCTTTCAGACTCAGAGGCATCAAATTTGCATTGCGCACACACAAAAACCTTAAATTTGGCTGGTGGCAGGCTTTAATTTGATAAAGTGTACGAAAGGAAGTACTGGTATCCACGTGGTAACCGTGACATAAGTGGAAAAAATGACAGTGGCGCTGTTAAATTACACGGACATGGTAGACAAAGAACTGCTGTCAATTATTCCATGCATAACGATTCCAGCTAGAATAAGTTGTGATGAATTGATGTTGCCACAACATAGCCTTGTGTTCATTAGCAAGTGATATGAATCACGAGGGGCATGGGGAGCCACGGATGGCAACAGGACACGAGTGTGCGATATAAAATTATGGCAGATGGAGCGATGGCCCATGAGCCTGCCAGGAATTCTGGGAGAGAACAGATAAAATTTCAAAAAAAAAAAGTCAGGTGCCAACCATCAAATGATAATTGATGGAAATATTTGAGCAGGCTGATCTATGGGGCATATGTTTGTTTCAGGCCAGCTTCTCTAGAGCCCCACTCGCTTTTTCCCTTCACTGATCTGGACTTAATGAGTTCCTCTGGCTCCTTCTCACCAATACAATTGCAGCTTGCCTATGCTGGCTTTCGTCTGCCAGACTCCCTGCGGGGTGACAGTTTTGTGGATGTGCACGAGGCAGAACATACTGTCCTTTTCACTACAGCGTACCTTTAGTGGAGGGCAGGTGAGTGAGCCTGGTCAGACAGGTAAGCGTGAACCAGGTGGCCGCCAAGGATGCGCCGGCAAACATCAGCACCAAAATAAGCTTCAGCATTCCTCGAATATAGTCAGCAAACCTGAGGGCAAAAACAGAAAACAAAAGAGTGTAGGAGGAGAAAGAGAGAAAGTTGAATCTCAAGTCATAGCTCAAAGGTGACAGAACAAGACACACACACAAAAACTACAGAGGCGGCAAATTACAGGCAGGCGCAGGTGAAACTTTTTCACAGATGTTATTTTTGGCACCTACGTCAGAGACCAGACGCAAGCGGAAAATCTTGTCCCTCAAAAACGTGCCTACTGAAGAGAACTCAAAACAAATCCGCATGCTGTCTTGTATATTTGATCTGCTCTAACATCATTGTTTTTGATGAACTTCTCCACAGCGTTTCCTCTCATCGGGCATCAGACACATTTTAACATCTCTAACATGACGGCAATACATAGCAATATCTCTAGGGCATGTTACGTACCACCTTTAAAAGATGAAAGCCGTCATAATAAAAATAGTTAGCTATTATTTGTTGCATCAGAACTCAAAGACACATATTTTTAATGATAGCTTATGGGCTTTTAATTCTTTTAAAAGTATTCATTCCACTCAAAAAAAAAAAAATTTTTTAATTTCTTAGCCCTCATGTCATTTTGTCTTCTAATGTTTATCAGAATGATAAA
Source organism: Danio choprae (assembly GCA_903798125.1). Lineage (NCBI taxonomy): Eukaryota > Metazoa > Chordata > Actinopteri > Cypriniformes > Danionidae > Danio > Danio choprae. Next base: position 6,552,929 of record CAIGQW010053321.1, read on the forward strand.
ACATAACTTTTTAACATACAATGAAAAGAAAATGAGACCAAAGAAAGGCTCTAAATTGACAAATAATGCACCATAAAAGGGGCCATATTACTTAAAAACTACTCTCAACATGATGTTGACAACAACTCATCAACTACAGTGTATGATGGTGGGACAAAGTAGAAGATATTTGAAGACAGCCAATGATGATCATAGAATGACATTATGCAAACGTGTTACAGATCTATGTACTTTGATTACACTGGTCCTTTAAATCACTTTAGCTGCTTTCCCATGGTTATACGAACAATCTGGTACGGGGTTCCAGTTGTATTTCCACATGAGCTTGTTACATGGCACACAATTACAAAGCATTCTCTGCATGGAACTCTAAGCAAGGATCATGCTGAAATGGTAGAGAGCTTGTGTGTGTGATGTTACCATTTTGTTGCCTGCCGGCCAGTTTCTTTATAGCTGGCTAAACGTAAGCTTTATTTATTTATATACTCTTTATTTTATTTATTTTTTTATTCAAAGAAATAGTACCAGAAAAAAGGTTATCCCAAAACAGAAATACCCGATTATCATCAATATCTTATTTTACATAACACTTGCATTAAGGCAATGACCAGTGCATTTGTATTACATTCCATTACATTGTTGTTTATGTAGATCCCCATTAGCCACTACCAACATACATAGTGGCTATTCTTCCTGGGGGTTTAACAATAAAAATTATTAAAAATAAAATGACAAATTTACATTAAATCATCATCAAAATAATCATTATGTAAAATAAAAATTGCCCGGACTGGCACAGAATGGAAAAGTTAAGCAAAGAAAACCATTAGCCCAGATTGCAGCTTTTGTATAAGCAAAATACTAAATTTATGTAAAGATTCACAGAAAATATTTTTCACAGATCTCAAATCTCAGTTCAAGTATATTAAAATTCGCCATATCAAAACATAAACCCTTCTCCATAACTTCTTTGTTTTTTAAAATGTCTCTTTTTTTGCTAAATAAAAAAATATCATATAGGTTGGAGTATAAGAAGAACATACATTTCACTTTTGACTCTTCCTTTAATAATCAAGCATAGACTTTAATCAATTCTGTTTCACACTTCACTTTCGTGACCCCCACAACACAATCTCTTTTTCATTCAAATTGCAATGTCACCCCTACCTCCCGACTGCTGTCTAACGATTAAAGTCTGGTGGTTGGTCAGGCCTCACAGTGTTTACCCAACTGCTCGGCATACCTCACACCACAAAACCGTTAATTGACCTGCAGAGACGGCCTCTTATGATTCACCCGTCTAGGATAACTCCACCATAACGGCGAACGAGGACGAGTCTTTGACGAGGACTTGCAGCTATTATATCCACCTCCAGCATGGCATCAATTAGAATGTGAAGCCATCGCCCCTGCAGCTCAATTTTAATGCTTCCATTTTTCTAAAACGTGGACTTGACCCAAAGGGCTGTGCTCTGCAGCGGAGAGCTGGTGGCGTATAATAACTCATGTTAACGCTTTTCCCACACGATTCGTGGCACGGGAAGGCCGCTGGACCCTGTAACTCACAAGGGCCGATTAATGAGAGATCACTCGCCAAACGACCACTAATAGGACCAGGCTGCCACGGAGACTTAGTGGGGCATCTGTTGCTTCTCTCTGCAACCTGTCCCAACAGAACAGCCAAAGTGAGAAAAAAGCAAACACGTAAAAGTGCCAAAGTAACCAGCAGGGTGTGCATTTTTTAATCAGCTTTATCAATTCCCATCAGCTCATGGCTCATTTGAATAAACACATACACAACACATATACAACAAGGGCAGCAAGCAGATCTTCATTGACGTTTAAAAAACTTTTGGCTAGATTCACTAGCAGCTTGAGCCAGTGCAAACCTTCTTTTAGTGTTAAACTTCACTCAGGACTTACAAAAGAACATACAGTAAAACATTTGCAATGGAAAGCATGAATACAGTTATTTTTGTAAACCTGTTGCACATGCATTTGTAGTGGTGAGATGTAAAATGTATAAGTTAAAATTATTAAGTGAATGATATTAATGTGAATGTGTGGACATTTTTGAATTTAACATACTTATTTGTAAAAACTCTAGCCATCCTTTTAAGTTTTCATTTTTTCTAGCATTATTTCAGTGATTTACAAGCATATATAGTATATATATATTTTTTTTACCATCCAAGCATATCCCCCATTTTTTTTTAAATACATTTCACATGCTCTGTAAAAAATATCCCTTAATTAACAGTTAATATTTTGATATCCACATGTGTTTTACAGACAATATATCACTTCAAACTAAAAAAATTAAAAATGTCAATTAAAGTCATATCAACATTAAAAGATGTTGGAGTAATAAATGAGGTCCCATTAAAAAGCATGCAATGATAATAAGTGTAGAACACATGCAATTTTTTATGGGATTGTTTTCTCACATTAATTTGCCTGTTTAGCAAATTTGGCCCTTTGTATCTTTCCATCTTAACAGAAATGCTCGTACCAACACCAAATTCAATGCAGCAGTGTGGCAACTGATTAAACTCAGAGTTTGCCTAATTAAAAGGTTTTCAGAATGCAAAACCTGTCTGGATGTGCTGATTGAAGCCCTCCTGCAAACATTTAGTCATCAGGGACAGACAAATCTTTTGCTTTTTTGCAGAGAACATTTTGCTCTTCCTCTCTTCTCTACGCCAGTGTCTTAATCAGTCTGTGCGACATGACCATTTCATTAGCATTTTCACCCACTGTTCATAACAAAAGCTGATTTTAATAAATTAGCAAGAAGAGAATAAATTAGCTTTGGGATCTGGGAGGATCCAAAACACCCAGAAAAAAAGAAGCCTAACAAAGATACAATAAACACGCTTTCAGCAGGAGCATAAGACTGATCTGAAAAGTATGACACAGGTTTGAGACTGGCTTATATGCCTAGTTGCCACGGATACACTCATACGAGGCCATTTAAATGCTAAAAAAAACCTTAGAAAGTTTCTAGTAACGTCAGCATTCTAGCATTATTGTCATGAAACTTTAATAATTAGGTCTGAAACACAGTTTTGACAAGTAGAAATATAACAATGCATTTTTTTTTCTTCTATTGCTCATATCTTTATACCTCTGCAAGTTTTTTTGTCAGGGGCTCAGAATACAAACTGCATATGATTATCATAATATTTTAAATATGAATTATTTTATGTGTGGTTTGCCCTAATTTATTTAGCAAAGTTTTGTGTGCAGTTGTCATTGTAGAATTACCACCTGCCATGGGCCCACTCCTAAATCGATCCTGTACTGGTCTTAAAAGCCTATTTTTATGAGACGTCAACATTTTCTCCCCTTCACAACGCTGTCAAGCAAAATATACCTCTTTAAAATATAATAATTATGTCATAGAAAAGTGAACTTGTTTATTTATTAAGTGGCTTTGATAACGGGTAGTAGGGCTGTGTGATTTGGAGAAAATATTTAATTGCGATGTTATGGACAGATATTGCCAAGTCAAGCTTTAGCTCAATATTGCAGCACACACTTTTAAAAAAATGAAGACAACATGCTTTAGCAATATATATACATTAATTGTATATGGGTGTGTACACTACCTGACAAAAGCCTTGTCGCCTATCCAAGTTTTAGGAACAACAAATAAAAACTTGACTTCTAGTTGATCATTTGGTATCAGAAGTGGCTTATATGAAAGGCCTCTAGATTACGTTTATTATACCAAAATAAAATATGATCATGCCTTGACTTTAAATTATTTAATTAGGACAGAAAGATCTGACTTTGCTAAGACAGAAGTCTTGTCACTTAACAGAAATAATGTACAGTATAGAATATAAAGTCATGGTGCAGTGGAAAAAGAATTAATATTGTGTATGACTCCTATGAGCTTGGAGGACTGCATCCATACATCTCTGCAATGACTCAAATAACTTATTAATAAATTCATCTGGAATGGCAAAGAAAGCCTTCTTGCAGGACTCCCAGAGCTCATCAAGATTCTTTGGACTCATCTTCAATGCCTCCTCCTTCATCTTACCCCAGACATGCTCAATAATGTTCATGTCTGGTGACTGGGCTGGCTAATCCTGGAGCACCTTGAACCTTCTTTGCTTTCAGGAACTTTGATGTGGAGGTTGAAGTATGAGAAGGAGTGCTGCTACTGAAGAATTTGCCCTCTCCTGTGGTTTGTAATGTAATGAGCAGCACAAATATCTTGACACCTCAGGCTGTTGATGTTGCCATCCACTCTGCAGATCTCTAGATCTCTCGCAAGCCCCTATATGGAATGTAACCCCAAATTATGATTTTTCCTTCACCAAACTTGACTGATTTCTGTGAGAATCTTGGGTCCATGCGGGATCCAATAGGTCTTCTGCAGTATTTGTGATGCAGTTCAACATTTGACTCATTTGAAAAATCTACCTTTTGCCACTTTTCAAAATGATCAACTAGAAGTCAAGTTGTCTTTTGGAATGTAGAAATATAAAGTTATGCGACTGAAACAGCAAATAAAAAAAAGAAACAAAAAAGAAAATGCCTCTAACATTAGCTGATTGAATGTTTTCTAACAATTTAAAACAGCTGTTTAGATTAGCCATTTGCTAATTATCAATCAAAGAATCAAAAAATAAAAATGCAACTGAAGCGCCCTCACAATAGGCTCTTTCCATTTTTTTATTTGCATCTATTCTGAAATTATTTTCATTGATACCATCCGAGGCAGGAAAGAATAAAATGGTAAGCAAACACAAGGTTTTCTTCAGGGTTTGTAAAAGTATTTTTTTTTTTTACATCATTGAGTCCTTTTAAACTCACTGAACCCACTGCAATAAAAGAAAAATGAGCTCAGATATCAGTGTGAATGTAGATCAATGATTAAAATAGACTTGGATTTCAACAATATTTGTTTTGTTGAAAGCAGTGGATTTGTTACAAAAGTGATGCTTTGATGGCTGTGTCTGCAGAGCTTTAAAGGGGATCGGTTAAAGCGTTATTTAACATGCTGACAGCCTCAACAGTTACAACATGCCGTCAGCATGCTAAACTGCTCTCTGAAAAGTTAGCTTTTAAATGTTTTGAAAAGCTTCACTGCTAAAAAAAAAACAATTAAAAGAAATTGACCTTACAGTGCTATGTCTGACAGAATGCACTATTATTTCTTTCATTTCTTTGTATCCTTTAAAACCTCTTTTAACACATTTTAATCTGTTTTTATTTCTTACATTATTGTTTATGTAAAGCACTTTGAATTGCCATTGTGTGTAAAATGTGCTATATAAATAAACATGCCTTGCCTAAACAGAGTGAAAACTATGGGGTTCTTTGAGGATTTTTTGAAGAAACTAATCTGCAACTTCTCCAAGTTTTCAGATAAACAAATGTAAAGTGGATGCTAACAAATGCTAATGTATGACACAGCAGCATCATTTGTCATGCATGGGTCCATTACTCACCTGGCCATGGCCACACCAAACACACAGCCTCCAACTATGGACCAGAAGCCGATCCAGCCTGCGTCCACCTGTGAGAGCAGAGAAAGGTGCGATCAGTGGGGATTATTCGCTGCTTGGGATGCTGGACATCACTCGGAGAGCAGCTAGATGGAAAGCGAGCCAGGGGCGTCTGAGCAACTGAGTGTCCATCACAGGCAAGAATAAACCGCCAGATATCATGCGCTCCACGAACAGGACTTTGATGAGCAGTCTGGTTCAACAGCAGACTTCATAAAACAGATGCTCTGTATAAGGTATGGCTGAGGTCAACCGCTGTATTCATAAGAGAAGCTTGTACAAAAGAACCTTCCCTACCAGGACTAAACACAATGTTGTTTACACTTAGTATTGGCTCAGGTTTACTGGCGAAAGAAGGCAACTGATCAAATCCATAAGCTGAAGGTCTAAATGGTGGATCTCATGCTAGTTATGGTTAGTAATTTAATGATCCAACTGCATATTAATTGATTTTTGGAGTAATTAATTTGAGTAATATAAAAGCATTAAGTAATATTGATACATTAAGCATAAAGAATATGACACACACACCTGTAAAAAAAAGTTTGGACTTGGTAATATCTGTTGTATTTGTGTGATTAAATAATAAAAATAAAATTGTGCTCATCAAGGCTATACTTATTAGATAGCAAAATACAATAAAAACAGCTAATATTGTGAAATATTAAACAATAATAATAATAATGATTATGATAATAATAATGACAATAATGATAATAATAATATTCATTCATTCATTTTCTTTTCTTTATTAATCTGGGGTCGCTACAGCGGAATAAACCACCAACTTATTCAGCATATGCTTTACGCAGCAGAAGCCCTTCCAGCCGCAACCCATCACTGGGAAACACCCATACACTCTCATTCACACACATACACTATGGACAATTTAGGTTACCCAATTCACCTATAGCGCATGTCTTTGGACTTGTGGGGGAAACCGGAGCACCTGAAGGAAACCCACGTGAACACAGGGAAAACATGCAAACTCCACACTGAAATGCCAACTGACCCAGCTGAGGCTCGAATCAGCGACCTTCTTGCTGTGAGGCGACAGCGCTACCCACTGCACCACCACCCCGCCCATAGTGATAATAATTTCTATTAAAAATATTTTACAATAATTTAAAATAATAAGAGATAATTTATTACCATGATATCAAAACTAAAATCCCTGTCTTCAATGTCACATGACCCTGATTTGGAGCTTAAGATTGTTTTTGTTGTTTTATTAAATGTTAAAAACTAATAAGCTGTACTTTTTTATATATTTATTTTTCTTCGCTGGATATTTTGATGAATAGAAAGAACAAAGAAATAACTCTTTTGGCCAACTGAATGCAGAAAATGTATTTCTTAAAAAAAATGTTTTTTAAACCCAATCAAGTTCTGTCAAACCACTTATAGTTTAGACTAAATTTGACCCATTCGCTTGTATATGTCCTGTTTGCCACCAAAACCATTTCTAAATTACACCAGAAAACCTGCAATTGACTCTTGTCCACTGGAATTAGATAAATGAAACTAACAAAAACATTCATTTAAAAATACCATCTCTTTTGGTCAATTTAATGCAGAAAATGTATTTCTTAATTTCTTTCAAAAGAAAAAAAAAGAAAAACATTTTAAACCCAAACAGTATTGTGTATAATGTATAAAAAATGTAATATTTATTCAGGTATTTACTTCATTTAATAAAAAAAGACCAGCAATGTGACGCTGATTAAAAACAGTTCTTTCAAACCACTTATAGTTTAAACTAAATTTGACCAATTCGCTTGCATATGCCCTGTACCACCAAAAACATTTCTAGATTACACCAGAAAACCCACAATTGACTCTTGTTCAATGGAATTAGACAAATGGAACTAACTGTATAAGCGGAATAGCAATTCTGGTCAGAAATTACACCGTCAGTCTCTGAATTGGCGATTTGATCGCCAGTGATGCTAACAGAGCGATTAGAAAAGCTGCCTCGGTCTGGGCATCAGTCTTGATCCCCTGGGGAAGGAGAAGGAGATGGAAAATGCTGGCTAAGCTTTCTGCCATCAGCATCAACATCTCTCAGTGGCTGCACAGGACTGTCACTGCGCAGGAAAGCACCTTCAGCAAAACTGATACTGCAACGAAACATTTCCTCCGGTCCTTCTAAACCTGCGGCGATCAGGATGAACAACTGCGCCCTGAGCTCAATCTCATTATGCAGGGTTATAATGTGAGAACACTGGCCTCATGAATATTACTGCGCATTGCTAGATAATCCTCTCAGGCCAGAGTGTCACAACAACACCTCATCAATATTCACGAGTCATGCTAATTCATACAAAAATGCCATGTTGTGCTGGGATGTCGAAGAGCTGACCTCTGAGATGAACTTAAATATCAATAATTTAACAGTTTCACACAAGATTTATGCTAATCCTTTAAAACTGTCAATAACATAAAGATCGGATAGAAATGGAAGCCATAAATGTGATTTGTTAGACACTTAATTTGCACACAGATGAACAGGTGGCATTTATTTGACAGCTTTGTTCAAATACAGTGTTTATTTTGGTATTTGTGTAGATTCAGCACTGTGTATTTTCAGGTTTCACCACCTACTCAACACTGTCAATGTTTCAATCTGGACAAGCACATATTTACTAACCAGCAGTGGTGGACGAAGTACACAAGTCAAGTACTTGAGTGAACGTGCAGATTTTGCAATAAAACATTTTCCAGTAAAAGCCTCAAGTCAAAGTACAAATGTACTTGATAATTAATGTACTTCAGCATTAAAAACAAAAAAAAAGTACTTATTAATGATTGTTTGTTCCTTTATTTTGCAAAAAAGAGAAAAGATTACTTACTTTTTTTTTTACCTAAATTTGTACATGCATACACTGTTACCATACTAATAATTAAAGATAATTAACCCTTTACAGGCCACTCAAAACCCTGGAATGTTACTGGAGGTTATTACAAGAGTTTCGAACATTTATGACTTAAAAAAATATATAAATGATATTGTAATCATTGTCAATTAGGTTACCATATAGTTCCTCAACCAATAAAGTATTAATTATTAAAGTGATAATGGACGCTTCACTTAAACTCCATCTTACAAGGACTAAATAAGGAAAACAATATTTACCTGTAAATATACCACAAATCAAGTTGCAGAACTTGTTCAGCCTTAAAATATTTTGTTTGCCCAATATTGTTCTGTCTTATGTAAAAGTGATGTGTCTTAGGTCATGTGTATAGTTTAAGCATTCACTTATAGTATATGCAAGTAAGTAGTTAGTATAGTTAGATAACTGCTCGGTGTGTATAGGTTTAAAATAGCTCGCACGACCAGTTTTGTGTTCGTATTTATGATTGTTTATTTTTATTGCACTGTGGTCCTGCGGGAACACGAGATTTCATTTCACTGTATGTCCACACATGTAGCGAAATGACAATAAAGCTCAACTTGTCTTGACTTAATGATTCGAACAAGTAAAAATACAAAATATTACATAGTCTAGTAAATAAAAACTGCACTTAAACAAAATTTAGCATGCTTGTGTGATGACTTAATATAAACATGCAATATATAATAGAAGCATAACATTTTGCCCTATGAATCCATACTATTTTCATTTACCTTATTCTTAGAGTACAAGCAGCCATTTGAATCTTTTTGGCTCGAGACTTCCGGTCTCATTCACTTCCATTTATTTTTAGACATTAAAAACAGCTGCTTAATGTTGCAAACTGATATTTTCTTATTATATTATTCTGCTGTGTCTGTATAGTCATGAACACACTTGTTTGTAGAGTAAGTAGTTTGACCGTTTTCTGCAGATTATTATTCCTTGTCATTTCTCCCATAGGCAACTAATTAGGAAGTTCTAAGACAATCGCAAAAACGAGCGCACTTCTGCATTGAAGAATAAGGTTAATATATATCATGAGCTACAGCAGTGAGAAAAATACATGACCATTCATTTTTCAGCTTAAAAAAAAAAAAAAAGATTCAGCTCATTAATGAATCAGACAACACAATCATGTCTCAAAGTGAGCAATGATTTCTCCAGTTCAAAATAACTTAAAATTTTTTTAAGTAAAAGTAAAAATGTTTATTGTGGAATGTGGTGATGACAAGGTTTCATACTCAAAAAAAGTAGATATATTTAAGTACAGTTACTTTAGTTACTAATATCCACCACTGCTAACCAGCAGTAAACACTCTGAAAGATCTGAGGGTACATGTGCTGATGAAACGTGCTACTGCAGAGATGTTCTACAAATTTATCTATTTGAAATAAATATGAAGTGCTAAAACTACAGTGAATCATAGCATACATCAGAAAGTCATATATTATGCAGTTTTAATGCCAGCCAGCAAAGGCAGACTACATAATTTAATATGAGCCGATGGGGATGTGTGCTAAAAGTTTAGAGGGGTGGCAGAGAGATTTGGCCTCCTGGTTCAGATGCCCCTGGATGCATTAATTGTCATTTCCATTCTGTTATTTATATCTGCTGCTATAATGCTCCTATTTCACCCAGGAGAAGAAAGTGTCATGATAGGAGATGATAGTATCATGCACTATGTTATTTCTTTTGGCAAAAAGTGTAACTCATGTCTGTCCAAACCATTATTTCAAATTAATTTCTTTTACTCTTATGCAGTAGTGTGTTAGGGTTTGGGGTGGGAGTTGCATTGAGCTTTTAATCTCCTTTAACCTCTAGAATCTCTAATTTGGAAATTATTTGATCAAATTTCTGTGAGGAGTTTGCATGTTCTTAACGTGTTCGCATGGGTTTCCTCCAGGTGCTCCGGTTTACACCACAGTCCAAAGACATACACTATAGGTGAATTGGATGAACTAAATTGGCTGTAGTGTGTGAATTTGAGGGTGTATGGGTGTTTCTCAGTACTGGGTTGCAGCTGGAAGGGCATTCGCTGTGTAAAACATATGCTGGAATAGTTGCCGGTTCATTCTGCTGTGGCAACCCATGATAAATAAGGGACTAAGCTGAAGGAAAATGAGCAAATGACCAATTGCTGGATGGCACTGTTGAATTTTAAGGTCACATGATTCTTCAGAAATTGTTTTAGAGATTTGCGTCCCAAAAAAATATTTATTATTATTCCAATGTAATTTTTTTTTATGTATGATATTTCTGTGGAACACTGAATTATTGTTTTTTAAACATTATTTGTTTATTGAATATTATGTGGATTCATTCATTCATTCATTTTCTTTTCGGCTTGGTCCCTTTATAATCTTGGGTCGCAACAGCGGAATGAAATTATCCAGCATATGTTTTACGCAGCGGATGCCCTTCCAGCTGCAACCCATCACCGGGAAACAGTGTATTGTGGGGGAAACCGGAGCACCCGGAGGAAACCCACACCAGCACGGGGAGAACATGCATATACTTATGTACATGTGATTTTTCAGGTTTTTATTTTTAATAAATGTGCAACAATTTAAAAAAAATATTTTTTCACATTGTCATTATGGGGTATTGTGTATATATATATATATATATAGAAAGTGAGAGAGAGAGAGAGAGAGAGAGAGAGAGAGAGAGAGAGAGAGAGAGAGAGAGAGAGAGAGAGAGAGAGAGAGAGAGAGAGAGAGAGAGAGAGAGAGAGAGAGAGAGAGAGAGAGAGAGAGAGAGAGAGAGAGAGAGAGAGAGAGAGAGAGAGAGAGGAGATACATATAAAATCTCATAACTCTGGAAATGCAAATTATTTCCTCAGGTAATTTCCTCAGGTCATTCTAGACCACCTTGCTAGATGCTCCTAGCTCTCTAACATGTTTACAATGGAAGCCTTAGGGGCAAAAAAAGCATGCCACTGAAATGGGTTTTAAATCTCCCCTATAGTTTTAATCAGGGCGAAAGTTACACGCACACACACCAGCCTTCGCTCTGAGCAGTCTGTGGCAGCTCTGATAAAACAGTCATTCTTAATGTTTCTCAAACCTGGCTAAGCACCTTCCCTATTGATGATGACTTTTCAAGGGCAAGAGGTGTCTGCCTAATCAGTGCACAGTCATTGTGCGCAGGCTTAATGGCCATTCACCATTAATGAAGCAATTAGACAAGACTGATTAATGCAGCAGAGGACCATACACTTAAACGATGCTAATTATTGTTGTACAGCTCTACATGCTTACTGCCTTAGGGCTCCCCTCGCAAATTACTGTGTGCAAACGTGGACACGTATTTGTTGTGAGTGACTTCTGACACCGATTAAAATAGAAAACTTCAGAACATAAACTTTCTCATTTGCAAATTAAGTTTTCACACCACGACCGGATGCTTTTCATTGAATGATTTCTCTTTTGACTTGGATGGAGAGCGAAGTATATTGCTAGCAGTTTACAAAAAGGTCATGTAACTTTTTTAGTGTCAGACCAACACAGTCGGAGTACTTTTAATTCCTCTTCTATGCTGTTTAATGGTGTTGCATAGTGGCTTTTATTACGAAGCTTCTAAAAGCACATAAAACCATTGTAAAATTAACCCATATGCCACCAGGGGGCAACCTGTCTTATGATGTGGATCGATGAGTTTTATAGCAGAAATATTTCAATAATTGACTTTCCGTCAGCAGATGTATGCCTGGCAGTGTATGGGTTAGGTTACTGACAAATTTATGTGCTTTTGGAAGCTTTAAAATAAAAGCCATTATCCAAAACCATTATACAGCACAGAATCTATTAAACTACTCTGACTGTATTTGTTTGACAAAAAATAAAAAAAGTATTATACACAGAGGGTGGCTTGAGAGTGAGTAAATTAAGGGTTAATTTTCTTTTTTAAGTGAACTATTCCTTTAACATTTGTCTAAGAAAATATACAACTTTATTGAAAAGCTTTGCCAGTAAAGTTACTGAATGCCACAGTAATTCTTAATTTAGTTTTCAATGCCAGGTTTTCAAAGCGGTCAGGTTTGAATTAACAGTTGAAGTTTTATGCTTGGAACTAGGACCAAATCCTAATCTGAACGTTTGAGGAATATCAATACACACATACTGCTGCATTGTGAGAAAGTCAGGTTTTCTTAACAATGTGACTTCTAAAAAAAATCTACTGTATATATAATTTCAGTCTGATAACACTTATTTCCCCTCAACCAAATTTAAATGACTAGGAAAAAAGGATCTTCTCAACAATAGTGAAATAATAAATTGGGAGAAGGAAATGCTTCCAGCGTATACTTCCAATTGATAAACCAGGACTTGAATGAGAAGCCGGAAATTTCAAATTAGTTTTACAATGGCTTTGGCAGCAGATACATATTGTTGAAAAAGAAGAAAAAGAAAAAGAACTCTTCTATCTTCAGCTTGCATGGGTTTCTTTTAGATATCGGTTCAAAGATCACCTAGTTTACCTGGAAGAGAAACTACTAAGACCTGAAAACATCATCTTTGTCTCCGCAAGCCCATAATTCAGATGAGTCTAGATTGTTAGTGATTGCTTTGGCCCGTAAATCTCACATTTCAGATGCAAATATGAGGAGGCAGGGGAGAATCAGAAACTCTGAGGTGGAGAGCTCATCTCATTAAGCTGTGGTTGGCCCATCAAAGATGAAGTACTTTTGTGAGTATGCAAATAAAAGAGTCTTGAGCATGTATGTTTGATTAGATTCTGATGAGTTCTGTTTGGAGAGCGGACGGATGGAGAGGGCTATCTTCGCTTGGATAGCTCTGGATTTTCAAAACTATAATTAGATGTTTTTAACAGCTTGTTTTGAAGTTCAAAGTCCACCCATTCAGGCCTGCCAATTTTTTAATGAGATGCTATAGAAAGGCAAACAGCTTTTTTTGATCAGTGTTTTCAGTCAATAGTCTGTGTATCTGTGTGTGTGTGTGTGTGTGTGTGTGTGTGTGTGTGTGTGTGTGTGTGCACTCCCAGGGTTAATTATGAGTCAATAACCATTTAATCCAGTGAAATTACTTTTCATTTTGATCATAATTAAACTCACAAAAGGTGCAAATGATTTGTAGATCTGATAAATGCAACTCTTCAGACAGAACATATTGAAAAAAACATGGGAAGAGTACAACATTTGCAGTTATAATTATATTTGGATTACTGCTTTTTTTATTACTTATAATGTTTCCTCTAAATAGGCACAGCATGGAATATGTCTTACCTGGCTGACTTTAGCAGGTGTTAAAATCATGTCCAACACACCGGCCCAGCCGGCAGCAACCCCTGTGGGCACGGAGTAGGCGAGTGCTATCATCAGGAAACGCATGTTGCTGAAAAAGCAGAAGCAAAGATGAAGACTGATGAGAACTTTTAGCACCAGAACACTATCAAAGCACTTTAAGGTGCTAGGCTGCATTTTGACTGCACACGACAGCCATTTTTGAAAGAGCAACAGATCTTTCAAAGGTGCCATGAAGCTGAACATCAAAGCTTGCACATCTCACACGGAGTCAAAGATTGTAAACTTTCCTTCCAATACCTTCCAGCCTGTCACCAAACATTTATCCTAGCTTGCAGGCCAGTGACAGAGAGATAAAAGTCTACTGAATACAGAAAATACATAGAACTGATAGCAGAAGCAGATATCAGGCACGTATAATGTTAGGATAAAGACATGCCCTGAAGCAGTGCTTTGTGCTACATAGATTTAGATTCCACATCCAAAATCTGATTGCACATCATCAAACAAACAAAAGGGGTCAAAAGCAGTGTTGCACTAACATTGTTCTACTCTTTAAAAACTACTTGCATGCATTAATTCGTAACTTTTTACTGAAAGTAATGAGTTATGTTACTTTTGTGAGAATGTTTACCGTTTTTGCTTAATAGTATGGTTTGCTTAAAACACTGGCTTTTAAAAATAGGATTAAATAGTTAAATCAAATTTGTTTTATTTAACATTGAGTTAGCATTTAACAGTTTTGATCTATTTTAAGGGATAGTGAATAGAACTAGATTACAGTAACCATCACGTTTAAACATCATAAACACCTCTAAAATATCACATTTTTCATAACATTGGGACAAGAAAGTAGTAAGTAAACAGATTCAGAAGTAACTAGTGTTATCTATTTGAAAAAGTAAATCAATATACAGTACATTCATGTAAACAGTAATGTGTTACTTTATAATTTTGTCTACAAAAGATAATCTGATTATATAACTCACATTACTTGCAATCTGTTACCCCAAGCATATTGTTGGTCACAACAATTCAACTTTCATCGGCACAAAATGACAAAAATGTACTGGTGAACTTGAAATTTACATGCTAATACAAATGCCATGTTATTATAAGTAACGAGTGAATTAATGAATAAGGCATGGCAATGTTTTGACTAAAAACTATTAGGTGTCATTTTTATTTATTCAGGTCCTGCAGCAACTGAAAATACAGACCTTCAGATGAAGCGTTTAGCCAAGAAGCAATTGTTTTGAACATCTAATTAAATCTAACTGACCCACTGGACAAAGCTATGCATAACATCAGCATCTGCGTGTTTTTAATAAATCAAATTTCTGTAGAGCACAGCTGAAATACTTCTCCCCTGTAATCACATTATCTATGAGATTCACTAACGGGTATTATTTGTTAACAAATCCTTCTTCAAGCTAAGCAACAACTGTAGATACAAGCATTAATGCCAGCATTAATACAAGCACAGTGCATGCTTTAGTCTACTGTCAATTTTGTGGTAATCCTGCCCTGATACAAAAATCCCTTGCAATGAGGGATGCTTTCTCTTCATGCATTAGCATTTTTATGAGCATCCATCCAGTCACAGGATTGCTGTAGTCAAGACTGAAACAGGTCGAGAATCCCTTCGTGGAATCAGCCTTTATGCGCGCCTTCTGGCAGACCTCCAATCACTCCCAACCCAATTACAATCACCCGCCCTGCTAACTCGCTCCTCTACCTATTTTCCCTCAAGTGTCCCAAACAGCGTCTCCCAGACTTGCCCGAGAGGAAACGTTTCCCCAATAAAAAGGAGAGCATCTGAAACCAATCACGAGGGCCCTCCAAAGACGCTTTGTTTATCTTTCGAAGCGGTGCGCTATGTGGAATTTACTTGATGCAGTTTAATTCTTAGTATTTGGCTTGTTAAGGCTGTTTTTGCACTTGGTTTGATTGAAGAAAAGAAAGTTTGATTGCACTGCCCTTCTCTTGTCCTAAATTTGGGGGAGCCATCAAGTTAGAAGGATCATTAGCAGAGCGTCATTTGTCCTTGCCGACTCTGTAGGGATGCAAGACCCAAGATGAAGATTTTGCAAGACACTGTCATTTTTAACACCAGGGCATTACTTAACATTTTTTTTTAATTGAACAAGGTATATTAGCATGTTGTATTCCACAAGGCAATCTTGGTATTAGGGATCTAAGGTTTTGAAGGGAAGAAATTGCTGACCAAAACTGTAGTTTTTAATTAGCATTTCTCGGTGACATATTTACATCAATTTCATTTAAAGATTCTTAAAAATCAACATTAATTATAATACATTTAATGAAATTAATTGTATTAATACAAAAACTAACTCTTCTTGCCCTTTCCTGTGGTGGTCTGCTGAGATGTTAAAAATGTAAGTTGCTTGTCAAAGACAATTTATTTCTGAAAGCAGCTACGAGAAGAGCGTTTCATTTTAATGAATGTGACCAGGTGGATGAAAAGGTGCGAATTACGCAGAGTTCACAAATGAACCAGATCTAAAATAAATGCACCTGCAGCTATGGTTAGAAAATGTAATGTACATATCTCGCTACTCATAATTATCTCCAAGTGTGAATCACTGGGTGTGAAGGAAGTTCTGCCATTTACAACCAGTCTATTTAAAAACAAAATGTGTGGAGAGCCCTTGAAGAGGGCAAACACCAAAAAAATAGAAAGCGTTGATGGAGAACCCTTTCTCCAAACTGTACCCGTTTCATTAACCTCACGGCTGGAGGAAAATCAATATCTATGCACTTTTTTCCCCACCAAGAGCTTATTTAGATTATGGGATATGAGAAAGCCTTTCTTTGCTTTTTTTGACAGATTCAGGGGAGCCATCAAGCCAGAAAGATCATCAGCTAAGTGCCATTTGTCCTTGGCAGGCCCTGTTGGGATCTTATAACCCAAAATGAGGATTTTGCAAGAGGCGACCATTTTTAACAGCAAGTCCATCAATACTAATACCACTCTTTCATCACTGTTAGCACAGTAATCAAACTTTGGATAATAGTTCCTGTAAAAAACAAATCAAGCGCAAACTACGTTGAAGCTTTACTAAGCCAGGTGAGCCAAGAACTTGGGAGTTCAGAGTCTGAAACTGAAATGCAATCAAGATGACACGACCCCAGTCTGTATCCAATGCACTGTCCCCATAGACTAGCTGTTTTACAAAGCTGTACCAATCCACCGCCTTATTCAGATACAAATGTGAGACGGCTACTGGAACTCTGCCTATCGGTGGGACTCCAGACAGCATTACAGTCTCTATGGGGTGACTCCGTCCATTCATGATTGTTTTTCTTGTTGCTTTCAGCTCTGTGAGTGGGAAAGTTCTGGCGTTCCTCAGAGGGGGAGTCGAACTACAGACTCTCCACAACAGTGGACGCTCAACAGGCCTTTCCAGTCCACAGATTTCAGCCAATTCCTCTAGTGTTGATGTGAGAATGCCATCAAAGCAAGAATGGCTTCCTCTGATCTGTGAATATTGCAAATGCCCAGAGCATCGTGGGCGAGATTACATCTAGAGGCATAAGAATATGCCACTGTAGTCACAATGGACTACACTGGGTAACTAAATGTACAGATCAAGATGTTGTATTTATTAAGGATGGTCAGCATGTGGCATCATAAGGATGGGTAATTAATTTGCAGAGAGAGGATCATGTCTTTGATCTGTATTAAATGACAACCGTGGCATATGGTAAGTGGCGAAATGACAAGACCCTGTTCATTAAGATTCTCTTTTGTACAAGCAATAGAAAAACTTCAGAGACCGTTCTGAGATCAGGGAGATGGTTACAAAAGCCCTAAAATAACAGATGTCCATTGCTGTGTCCATATCTAGCAAAACATCTTTTGAATGCCAATGAGAAACACTGATGCTCAAGCTATAAATCTATTTTCAATTACTGTGATTCAGGCTTTTTTTAAAAGTCTGTAGCTCTTGTACTGAGTTCTTTCTTTCCTGATAGAATTTTCCATCATTTATGACACAAAGCTTCCTTACTAATGGTTTTCTGACATTCCATGTTTTAAAGTAAGGATTGCCTAAAATAGCAAAACATTTTTCAAGAAGAGAAACAGCAGAAATAAGTAATATTATTGTTTATGAACATGTAAGCTAATGCAATAGTCAAACATTTAAGAGAATGCGAGTCAAAACTGCCTAACCTTACCCAAGATCCTACAAAAATGTGTTTGAATTTGTAAGGTTGTTGAGTCTGTTGATCAAAGTTTCTCAGCTTTATTTTTTTATTCTTTTTAAATGTTGACAATACATGCATGAAGCTAAAATAAAACTTTCTGAAGTACTGACACCTAAGAATCACAACAGCAATAAAACCCTTTTCAACTATTTATTTGAACTAAAATATTTTAAAAATAGATTGGTTTCTACTGTATTTACAACTCTAAAGTTATAATTCACTATACTGTAGATTTCAGATATAGTGCTTCTGAATTTAAACCTGGAATGGTGTGTTACACTCAAGAATCAATACAATTCACAGTATTGTGAAATTGGTGTAAAACACGTAAGCTTAGAAAACCTAAAATACAGCATTCAAGCCATACGGCTTACTTTTGTGCTTCTTTCCGGAGCTTGTCAGCTGTGATCAACAATTACTTTCAGTTTTGTGTGAACTATTCCCACTTCCTAACCCTCATGCCTTTAGCTATTCTCTTTTCAAAACAGTCAGAACAGACTGCTAAGTAAGGACATCGTTATACCTCAGCAGTCTGCAGATGCTGCTCCTGTAGCTGAGACGCTGACTAGCCGCTGCCACGCTAGGAGGGATCGGCGGCCTGGACGGGAAGTAGAACAGCACAGCCACGAAAAGTGCTGCAATCATCCCAAACTCTGCAAGATCACAAAAAAACACACACACAACATTTATCACGCGGCTCTGGTGTCAACATCAAATCTCGCAAAGATTTTACAGATTCAGACTTAATCTATCTCTGTTAATTAGAAAAAGAGCTTAACGGGCCTGGCATTTCAGTGCAATTTTCAGATACTAAATTCAAATTAATGAGAGCGAGAGAGAAGTATCCAAACCAACATCATTAACGGTCATTAGATGGCTCACATTAATCTAGAGTTAACCACGAGTCGAGCAGATTTATTGCAATCCTGTAGAGGGAGGAAATGCACAATGAAACAACTGATCAGCTCATTAACCCTCCTGCTTTCCATCGAGCTCATCCAGTGCTGGAATTTGTGACAGTGTGACCAAGTTCATTATTGCTGTAGCCAAGCACAAAAAAAACCTATTGGCACATGGTATTTCAAACTGGATACACTGACATTGCCAGCAGAGTTATTAAATTTTGTGTCCTCCCGAGTGCAGACCACATGATAAAATAAATGCAGTTTTTTTTGGGGACAGGTAGCACTTTAATTCAGCTACTTAATTCCTATAGTATGGTCTCCATAAATCTGCCATTTCCGTTGTAAAATATGGATTGCATTGAGCAGGATTGCATATAGTTGGGACAAAAATCTTATATCACGAATGAATAATTATATCTCAAGCAATAAACCACTGTTTAAGTTTTTGGGCTCAGCAAGAGCTTATGAAAGAAATTAATACTATTATTCAGCAAGACCACAATAATTTGAACAAAAGTAAGAGTAAATGTTATTAATAGCTGAAGGTTTAATCATGGGTTACAATATTATCACAACATTGACCTAAGTGGCAAAGAAAAGTTACTTTAACAGGTATAATAACAAAAAATACTTTTTAAATCCTGTTTAAATCCATTGTTTATCGGGCTATTGTCAACATCAACATTGTACAAAAAACAGTTAAAGGATTTTCAATCAATATTTCTTCAAGTAGGCCAGATTAACATGCGTCTCCATGTATTTAGTACTATTATGAACATCAATGCAAATCCAATGTGAATATTCTTCAAAAGCACTCCAAAAGTTTAAATAATAAATAATTATTCATGGTATTTTGAATTGCCTATGATATTTCTATAATGTGCATATTCTTTCATTTTCCTTCGACTTAGTCCCTTTATTCATCAGGGGTCACCACAGCAGAATGAACTGCCAACTTATCCAGCATATGTTTTACGCAGCGGATGCCCTTTTAGCCACAATCCAGTACTGGGAAACACCCATACACTCTCAGATTCACACACTGCGGCCAATTTAGTTTACATGTTTTTGGACTGTGGGGGAAACCAGAGCACCCGGATGAAACCCGGAAAGTTGAAAGAAATGCCAACTGACCCAGCTGGGGCTCAAACCAACGACCTTCTTGCTGTGAGGTGACAGTGCTACTGAGCCACCACATTGCCCTGTGCATAATCAGTATCACAATATTAAAGATGGATTAAATCTCCTTTATCTATACGAATACAAATTAAATCAAAAACAAACAAATGAGCGCATTACTAACTTTTTCATACCAGACCTGTTTACAGGAGACTGAAGAGGTATTATGAAGAAAAATAAAATGGTTTCCATCAAGAAAACAGATCAAAGTGTGGCTGATTTTGTCAAACTGTCAGATCTGCATGTCACAGAGTATCTAGTTTGTTTTAAATGTAAAGTAGAAGTCACTTCTCCAAATCATAATATGACTGAAGGAAGCAGGTTTTAGCGGTTTTCATTGTGCTGCTGATAATGAATGCATACGTTCAGAAAGCCTCAAAATGACAAGTACCAGGTCCAGGTGCATTTGCACTCTAAAAATTTCAGAAAGCACATCAAAAAAGTCCATTCCAATACCTCTTTGAATGAAAATACAATTATGAGACCAATCAGCATCAACTGAATTACATTTAAAAGTCTATGCAGTTTCATTCATTCATTCATTCTCATTTCGGCTTAGTCCCTTTATTAATCTGGGGTCGCCACAGCGGAATGAACCGCCAACTTATCCAGCATATGTTTTACGCAGCGGATGCCCTTCCAGCTGCAACCCATCTCTGGGAAACATCCATACACAAACATACACTACGGACAATTTAGTCTACCCAATTCACCTATAGCGCATGTCTTTGGACTGTGGGGGAAACCGGAGCACCCGGCGGAAACCCACGCCAACACAGGGAGAACATGCAAACTCCACACAGAAACGCCAACTGACCCAGCCGAGGCTCAAACCAGCGACTTCTTGCTGTGAGGCGAACGTGCTACCCACTGTGCCACTGTGAGGCCCTCTATGCGGTTTCTTTTTTGAATAATGTTAATGACCTTAAACTGTATGAAGGCAGTGTCTAAAATTGACAATGTTCATTAGGCAAAATAACATACATGAGAACTCCTTAAGTACAGTTTAAAACAGCTGAACAGTATAGCAGAATCTACCAGTTGACAGATTGTACATCCACATGGTATATACTATTATAGAATTCTTCTCTAATGGTTTTATTACACTTGACAAATCACTGCATCTCAAGTTTTTGTCTTTAATTGAGTGTGTGAAAATCTGGTGCATGTGGATGCATTTTGATGTTGTAGCAAGTATTCCAATGACCTCTGAACAAGTAGCAAATCGATGTCTTTTTTGTGTGTGTGAATGAAAGTAATGGCAACATCTTTCAACTTAAACAGAGTATCAATCTATTATTGGCAAGATTTCCCTCTCTCTCTGAAAATGTTTTAATTTTCTGAATCAGTTAAGCAGAACAATGCGAGGAAATCTTTACAGTAGGGTGAACCCAAACCACGTTAAGACGTTTGATTGTGGTATTTGGAGAGCTAGCATGGACGGCTTTCTTGTGATTGCTTTTCTGTATGGCAAATGCTTGAAATAATTCAATATTGATTCAGAATGAATGCTGTTGTTGGATTGTCAGCAGACAACATCTTACCTGTGTAAAGAACAAACTGTATCCTGTTTCCTATGTGGTTTTGGTTCCAGTAGATGACGTTTCCCAATATCTCAGTGCCATTGGGTGCTGGGACGGCCAATGGACCAATCAGAAAGGCACAGGCTGATCCCAGGTAACTGATTAGTGATGCAATAGCGGTGGCTGTAGCTCTCTGATCAGGAGCAAACCAAGTAGTAGAGAGGAGAGGGGCGGCACTCATAACAGTAGGACCAGCTAAACCATTTAGAAGTTGACCTCCATGAATCAACCTGTAGATTTAAATTTAAAACAATAATTTTAAAAAGTGTTAATAAACAAATATTTACCAGGACCACAAACACATTTTACACTGTAAAGTAAACATGTTGTTATGTAGCTGCTAAGATACCAAATTGTATAATATTATGAAAGTAGACATTAATATATTCCATTATACCTTTACTTATATCACAGTATTTTTATTATCAAGCTTATACTAATTTGCACTGTATTAAATACTGTTCTGGCTTCATGTTTTTACCATGTTAGTGAAGTTATGCATGGTTAAAGTGATCGAAATACGGTTGAACCCGTTTTGGTGCTCTTTCGAACTTGTCCCATAACAATCACACTCGAGCAGTAAACAAAGAGGTCTTTTGTGGCAATTAAAAAGTATTCAACCACATGACCAACTATACTATGGAAATTAAATGAACAAGTTTATAACCCCAAAACGTTTTAGACCCAGCTGACACCTGTATTTAGCATCATCCACTTAATTTGTTTAATGAGCTTAATATTAAGTGTGGCTAAACAGGGACCAGGTTTTCATTCATTCATTCATTCATTTTCTTTTCGGCTTAGTCCTTTTATTAATCTGGGGTCGCCACAGAAGAATGAACCGCCAACTTATCCAGCATATGTTTTACGCAGCGGATGCCCTTCCAGCTGCAACCCATCACTGGGAAACATCCATACGCACTCATTCACACACACATACACTACGGACAATTTAGCTTACCCAATTCACCTATACCGCATGTCTTTGGACTTGTGGGGGAAACTGGAGCACCCGGAGGAAACCCACGCGAACACTGGGAGAACATGCAAACTCCACACAGAAATGCCAACTGATCCAGCCGAGGCTCGAACCAGCGACCTTCTTGCTGTGAGGTGATTGTGCTACCCACTGCGCCACCAGGTTTTCAAAAAAGACCAATATGCAATTATTAACTATTAAAGGCACAGTATATAATTTTCACCACTAAAGGGCACATATCCACAACAAACAAATTTGCAGTTTAATGACGTGGTGTCTGCGTATGGAATCATGGGAGGTACAGTCTTCATGACATCCCATCGGACTCCTGCTGAAATCATGTTAATGAATGATTATTATTGTGGTCCTTGATTAAAAATTGTATTATGGTAGTTTTAACCAGAATAAAGCTGAAAGCCTTCAAAAACCAAAGAGTTTTTATTATGACATTAAATACTAAATATATTTTATTATTATATTACACCATCATCGATACTTCTGTCTCACTTGTTAGATTTGAATACTCTTAGAAACATTCGGGATAATATAAGTACATGAGTCTGTAAAACATATAGAACACTGTTCTAGTGGTTTATGTACACTGTAAAAAAATTATGACAAAAAGTGAAGACAACAAATTTTTTTTGCTTTAACTTATTCCAATAAGTTAATCAGATTTCAAATAAATTGTTTAAGTATAAGTTATACAAAGGCTGCACGGTGGCGCAGTGAGTAGCACGATCGTCTCACAGCAAGAAGGTCGCTAGTTCGAGCCTCGGCTGGGTCAGTTGG